>JADLZK010012915.1:0-43711 GCA_015847255.1 Hyparrhenia diplandra
AAAGGGTAAGTAAATAACAAAGCATAAAATAATAATAACCTACCTAAGATGTTAAAGAATATCTAAACTAAACAAGAGGTCAAAGAGAGAGATTTAGGTTCCTAGGTTCTTCTCTATTACTTAGGTTCTATGATAGCAATCATACCATAACACTTCGGGACATCGAACACTAGCCACGTAAAGGGATGAGAAGGGGGCTAGGAAGCTCGACCACGGTCCTACAAACACCAACCCGAACGTGGTGGAATACGTCGACCATCGTGGCTGTCACCACCTAGGGCTACCACAAACTATCCGTGGGGTTGGGTGCAATCTCAGGTAACCTCTAGTCTAGACACCATGTCTACACTATCAATTACTACTCTAATCACATATGATAACTAGAGCACTCGATGCGAGCGGAGATCCCATGCAATAGCATAACAACTATACTTAACCATATATGTAAAACATGGAAGTAAATAGAGAAGATAAATATATGAATCATAAGTCTTGTAGAGAAGATATAAAGACATACCATACTCGAAGACATATCCAGAACAAGAGCATAGCTCCTCTCTCCTTTATTCTTGATTAGATTTAAGTTAGATCTAATCTAATTCTAATTACATGACTAATCTACTTCTAATTACATAGCTAATCCTCTTCTAATCTTCCTCTAATTCACTAATCCCTTAGAGAGAGGTTATCCTTACATTGGGACACCTCTACAACTAAGAGAATAATGAATAGAATGAGATAGAATGAATTAGGGTTTCACCCTAGGGTCAGGGGGTCTTCTTATATAGGCCTTGGCGATGAACGTGAACCCTTGGATCAAACCGACCTTGGCAACGGTGTAGATACAACCACAAAGTCGGTAGTAAACCGACCTAGAAAGGTGAGACCGACCGGTGCGACCCACCTGGCGGCCGCCAGGCCTTGGTGGGCCCATGGTGTCGCTCCTCCTTCCTAGTGTCTTCTGGTGTCTTCTAGAATGTTTTAGTTCACTTTTCGGGTTGAGTTGCTTCACGGACAAGTCTGGTCTTCATAGGACTTGTATATTCCGGAACTTTCTCCATTATTCTCTGCAATTATCTATTAAGTCCCTAAAATTATATAAATCACCAAAACTCATGGAATTATGTTAGTTAATCCCCTAAACTTATGTTGATATTCAAATTATGCCCTTTTCCATGTTTAGTTGACTAGTAATATTATGCTATAACAGGTGTCAACAAGTTCCCCAAGCTTACCCTTTGCTAGTCCCTAGCAAAACCAAACCTAGCAATGGATCGGGAGTTGCTACAACGCCTTCACACCTCAAAAGTGCACATGCTTTCAAACAAAATTTTCTCTCCGGATAAAGATAAACTTTTCAAACTTCATCTTATCCAATTACCTTTTTACCTTTTGGGGCTTTATATCTTTTTCTACAATCTTGAGTAATTGAAAAATAGAACAGTCAAGTCAAGCACTAAATCTCAAACTCTTTTCGATCGATTTGTCCTTACGGAGTTTTTTTGATTTTCAAATAAAACTCAAAGTTCCTCAAGTATGACTCTCTCTAATCTCTCATTTGTGGTATTTGTGGATCCTCTCTAAAGCAATAAAATAGTGTTGCCTTACTCTCATAATATGTAACATTTTTAGTTAAGGCAATAGCATACTATGCCTTCTTTTCTCTCACCTAATATCTAAGGCTTATATATGTGGAGCTCATAGGTAGGAGAAAATAATTTATTTACTTACTAAGCATATATTGTAAATTCAAGCAATGGATCCAAAGATACAAGTCACAATGATCAAGTGGTGCATGTGTATGGTGGAAAGAATATATATATGTAGTAAAGTATGAAGTGAATAGAATAGATGATAGGAAATCTTACTTTTGCTCCTTTTAGAATCTTCTCTCTTTTTATTTTTATGGAGAGCCTGGGTTGCATCTTTTTTTTTCTTTTCTTCTTTTTTTTTCTTTTTTTTTTTAAGAGAGGTGGGCTCTGCTGGCCCTCGGACTTGTGTCCATTATTTTCTCTCTTATAAAGATGTGGGTTCTACTCACCCTCGGACACTTGTCCATTTTTCATCTTTATTTTTAGAGATGTGGGCTCTACTAAGCCCCTCGAACACTTGTTCATTTTTCATCTCTTTTATTTAGGGAGGTAGGCTCTACTCGCCCGTAGGACTTTTGTCCATTTTTCATCTCTCTTCTCTTTTAAAGATACACAACCCGGATCTCTTTTGCAATAACTTTTGAGAGGTATAAATGATGGAGCTTTTGTAAGATATTGGCTAGCAATGAATGGGTGGATGGGTATATATATATAAACATTTTTGGTTGCTCTCCCCGAGATAGGAGTAGAACATTTTTTTTTGCGACTAGAGTGAGTGGATGATAGTGAAATGAAGTGAGTGGAATGAGTGGAGTGTACATGATCAGCATTACAAGCTTCTAAGGGTCGACAAAAGATTGAACAAACTCAATGCAAAGCAAGCGACCTATATATATATATATATATTTCAAAAAGGTTTTCCTAATCTAATTAGCATGTATATATGGCTGTGGTGGGAAGTTCACACTCTTGTCACACAGGGAACTTATCATGTGCATTTTCAATTTTCAAAATATAAATCTCCGTAAATCTAGTGTCACTAGGAGTAAGATCAAATAGCAACTCAGACTATCATATATCATATCCGTCAATTACCTAGACTTTAGAGCAAGCATTTGTAACCCATATGTTTCGGGTTTCAGAGTTAATATTAGTTTTGCAAATGGAGCTCGAGAGAAATTAAGCTTGAAAGGTAGGTACTTGAAAGGAATTACAACGGAGCAACTATTCATCATTTCCAAGACTAAAGATTATCTTGAGTTTATTTTATTCTCACACTCTAATATAGACTCTTAATAAAGACTAGATAAACTCTTTTTATTTGATTTCCTTAGTTATTCATCTTTTTATATCTTTCTAATAAAACAAACATATCTAGCTAGTAGTAAATAAGATAAAGGGATACTTATCGGATACATGGGGATTGCCCTCCCCCAATTTGGATGTTGACATAGTCTTCGATGTTCTTGATGGTTAGAAGTAGAGGTAGATAGTGATGGTGGCTGATTGATCTTCTTTAACACTGGTCACCATGTGTGTTATGTCTCTCTTCCTTGGGATCTGCTGAACTCAAATAGACAACAAAACTAGTGGAACTTGATTAAGCGTTAGGGGTTAGCCACGTTGCTTTTTTGTCTGTCTAGAAATCTTTCAAAGCAAAGATAAAATATTTTTGGGGTTTTCTATGCAAATAAAGAATGATGATGTATGCATATTTATTTTATTTTTATGCCACCACAGTAAATATCCTTGTGGGTTGTTGCACTCCACAAAATTACTCACATGGGGCTTAGAGTTTTTCAATGTATATGCAACAAACAAATATTTATTTTTATTTTCTAATGCAAGGCTAGTGCTATAATGTAAATATGCTAAAAGAAAATGATTATGCAATGCAAGGAAATAAATATGGATAACTACCGATCTTACCTTTTTGGGCGAGGGTTGAGTGTTTTAAGTCCTACGAACGAGACTTCTTACCTTGATGTTTCCTTGAGTGAATTATCCGATCTTGATGGTTGTGCTCCTTGAGATGGTGAAGGATAGCATCACCCATGTTCTTTGCCTTATAAGTTGGACCGAAGCATTGATGTAGGCAGCGTCTTGTTTAGTGTGCATGCTTGTAAGACATTCACTTATTGAATTTTGGAGAGACTGATAGGCTTCTCCACCTTTTTACTCAAAGTGTATCCCGCTTGCAAAGTCATGGTAGAGATCAAGTGCATGGGCTCTATTGGTGGGAAAACACCAACAAAACCAAAACTTCATTCATTCTTCTCTAACCATAAGCACATCAAACAAGATAGAGTTGATTTATTATATACTTTTCTTAAACCTAACTTGGGTGACAAGATCAAAAGATTGAGCATGACTGTTTGTGATTAAAACATTGGCAAATTGAATCAAGCTCGTTGACTTTTGGAAGGGTTTTCTTATCTAAGCATGATTATGATTCTTCCAAAGCAAGGTAAGCAACTTTCTAGCTTACAAGATGAGGACTAAGAGATCAAGAGAATGATAGTAGGAACAACTAAAGAAACAAAACATGTTGAGCTAAAGAAGTTGGATCGGGCAAGGTTGTTACTCTAACATGTTTTATTCTTTATTTATGAACAAGCCATAATTGAAGGAAAGCTTATTTATTGACAACTTACCTCAAGATGTTACCTTATTATTGGAGTGTGACAGCGTAACACCTTATGGTGGTCCTTTTCTTCTATGGCCTTTTTGTGTATCTTGTTCCACACTTGTCTCCTTTATTGCATCGTCCTTTCTTTCTTGTCTTTAAATTGTTCTTAGACCTTTTTGCTCCTCTCATGATTTTATTCCAAAGATGTCGAGTGACGGAAGCTTGAGTAGAGGAGGAGTAATGTCGGATGATCTTTAGAGGAGTCGACCATCCTCCCCTATGCTCGAGCCTTCGTCACTCGACACTTTAAGTGTGAATGCTAAATCTTCCATAATCGTGTGTTGCAATCACGATGTCCTTAGACGTTGTTCATCCTTTGTTCCTGCAAGTTTAGTGACCAAGAATATCCGAAGGGAACTTGTCCTAGGAACATGTTTCTTTTAGCATGAGACTTCATGTGCTCAGATATTTATTATTATTATTATTTTCTTTAGAACATAAGACAAAGGTTGTATACAAATATGTGATTTATATTCACTTACCTGTTTTTTGATGTTCTCTTCGTCTGTTGTTTTGTCTATCCACTACTCGAAAGTGAGAGCTTCTTCTAGATCGTGTTGTATGACACTCTTCTTCATTGGATAGACATAGCATAGACCTTTCTGCAAAATGTTAGTGGACACATACCCGAGGGAATACAACATGGTTGAAACAGGGGTTGTTGTCCAAAGGTTCATAAGATTTCATCTATGCCAGCAAAAAGATGGTTCTTTGATTATTCTTAGCACAGATTTTATTTCTCATGTCTTATAGCAAACTTTATTTATATGACTGCACTCTAGCATGTGGATCAAGGCAAAGGTAACTTGTAGCCAAAGATAGAGTGAATGATTTGATACTTACAATTCTTCCGTCAATGAGCCGTGTCTTTTGCACAAAGTTTAGAGTTCATCATATGCCTTGCTTCATCTCTGATCTGAGTTCATCTCTTGACTTCCCGAATTGGATTTGAGAGTTTTTCTGCAGGGGTTAGTCCAACAAAATATCCAATGTCTACGCAAGCAATTTTTTAGTTCAATAACCAAACTAGACTCCATGTCTAATTCAATTAAGGAAGGCTATTTAACCTAAGCACCACGCTTAATTTAAATGCCTTTGGAAACACCCTATTCGCGAATAGCAAAGCATTCCCAAACCAAAACATACTATAGCAAACAAAGGTAGCATGAAAGCACTTATAGAGATTTATCCAATTAGAGATGAAAGAGCATGATCATGGTGAGGATTTTTTTTTTAGATGCAAACGACATGTATGCAAGGAAATAAACATGCAGTGGATCTACTATGAGAAAACATAAACTAAGCGGAGTGAATGCATGAATTAAAGTTAACATGCATGAAATGCAAGAAGTTAGATGATAGCTACTCAATCAATTTATAGTCCATGAGTAAGACTTTCTCACCTTTTAATCATGCTTACCACGACGTGCGGCTTCTATGTACGTCACTTGAGATGTGTGCATTGAATTTCGTGGACGGCGACTTCTTCTTCAATCTATACATGGTTAGAATAATATTTAAATACATACCTTTGAGATGGTAGGGTTCCAATGTTGATGAATCTTGAATGATCAGGTACCCTGGGTTCTTCAATCTTTCTTATCTTGTGGAATCTTGTCGGAAGGTCGCAACGACATCTTTTGTCCTGTCTATTCCACAATTCAACAGAACAAGGATAATCCTACTAAAGCTAGTGATACACTAAATTAGCAGACATCATGATCATCATTAGAATCTTTAGGCCAATTGCTTCCCCGGCAACGGCGCCAAAAAGCTTGTTGGCATTTGTTAAGTGCTAAAGAATATGAAGGATTACGCAAGCGCCATTTAACACCTACCATTGTAGCTTTTCCCTAGGATGAGTATTCTAGAGTATCGTATCCACAGGGAAGCTTTGGCTAAAGAATCTAATAAGTCACAATCATGCATCTACTAACTTAGCAAACCACTAGACTATAGTGAGGGGGTAAATGTTAAAGGGTAAGTAAATAACAAAGCATAAAATAATAATAACCTACCTAAGATGTCAAAGAATATCTAAACTAAACAAGAGGTCAAAGAGAGAGATTTAGGTTCCTAGGTTCTTCTCTATTACTTAGGTTCTATGATAGCAATCATACCATAACACGGGACATCGGGAACACTAGCCACGAGAAAGGGATGAGAAGGGGGCTAGGAAGCTCGACTACGGTCCTACAAACACCAACCCGAACGTGGTGGAATACGCCGCCATCGTTTGGCACCACCACCAGGGCTACCACAAACTATCCGTGGGGTTGGGTGCAATCTCAGGTAACCTCTAGTCTAGACACCATGTCTACACTATCAATTACTACTCTAATCACATATGATAACTAGAGCACTCGATGCGAGCGGAGATCCCATGCAATAGCATAACAACTATACTTAACCATATATGTAAAACATGGAAGTAAATAGAGAAGATAAATATGTGAATCATAAGTCTTGTAGAGAAGATATAAAGACATACCATACTCTGAAGACATATCCAGAACAAGAGCATAGCTCCTCTCTCCTTTATTCTTGATTAGATTTAAGTTAGATCTAATCTAATTCTAATTACATGACTAATCTACTTCTAATTACATAGCTAATCCTCTTCTAATCTTCCTCTAATTCACTAATCCCTTAGAGAGGTTATCCTTACATTGGGACACCTCTACAACTAAGAGAATAATGAATAGAATGAGATAGAATGAATTAGGGTTTCACCCTAGGTCGGGGGTCTTCTTATATAGGCCTTGGCGATGAACGTGAACCCTTGGATCAAACCGACCTTGGCAACGGTGTAGATACAACCACAAAGTCGGTAGTAAACCGACCTAGAAAGGTGAGACCGACCGGTGCGACCCACCTGGCGGCCGCCAGGCCTTGGTGGGCCCATGGTGTCAGCTCCTTCCTAGTGTCTTCTGGTGTCTTCTAGAATGTTTTAGTTCACTTTTCGGGTTGAGTTGCTTCACAGACAAGTCTGGTCTTCATAGGCCTTGTATATTAGGAACTTTCTCCATTATTCTCTACAATTATCTATTAAGTCCCTCGAAATTATATAAATCACCAAAACTCATGGAATTATGTTAGTTAATCCCCTAAACTTATGTTGATATTCAAATTATGCCCTTTTCCATGTTTAGTTGACTAGTAATATTATGCTATAACAGGTGTCAACACTTAGCTACACAAACTAAGCAAAGCAACTAACAAGCTACACAAGCTAGTAAATGCAAGAGCTACTCCACAAGCACAAGCACAAGGTATATATGAATGTAAATACGAAGCTTGTGATTTGGAGAATGCAAACCACCGAGAAGAGTAGACAAGTTGACACCGGTGATTTTTACCGAGGTATCGGGAAGCTTGCCAACTTCCCCTACTCCTCGTTGTGTCGACCAACACCTTGGGTGGTTCCTTTGGTGTTTCACCTAGGTGGTTCTTCGGTGTGACTCTCTGATCACTTGCCCCTCAAGGCACGCCCCGCAAGGCACCGCAAGACACCACTCTCAAGTGAGCCTATCACAAGGCACCGCAAGACACCACACTCACAAGTGAGGTAACTCAAAGACACGCTCTAGTAGTGATGCTCTTTGGCGATCCCCGCAAGGTGAGCTCGAACCTCTCACAAATCCTCCTTCGGAGCACCGCACAATCTCCGTTGCGTGCTTCACGAAGTCTCTTGCCACCAAGCCGTCTAGGAGGTGGCAACCTCCAAAGTAACAAGCACACCGGCTTGCAACACGATCACCTAGTGCCACAAATGCGATCTCTCAACGCGAATGCACGAGAATCACTCCTCACTTTGATTTGGATAAACTCTATCAATCACAAGTGAGTGGGAGGGCTCTCAAGCACCACAACACAAGCCACCAAGGCCCAAGTGTGCTTTCGGAGACGAACAAGGTCGGGTATGTGGTGTATAAATAGCCCCCAAGTCAAATAGAGCCGTTGGGAGGAAAAATCCATTTCGCTGGCGTCGGCCAGGACTCACCGACCGGACTCACCAGCGAAGTCCGGCCGCTGGTCCGATCTCACCGCTTCCGGTCACTACCGACAAGGACCGGCCCCACGGTGGCGGCCTCCTCCACGCGTCCGGCCACGGATCCGGTCACCACCGGAAGCATCCGGTCGAGGGTCCGGTCATCAGCGTCCGGCAAGAACGCGCTGCGAGCTCTGCGCAGACGCGACCGCCGGAGCGTCCCCGGGCCGAAGCCTCGTGCTTCCGGTCGGTGCGTCCGGTCGAGGCCGAGCGCGTCCGGTCACCCCGAAACAGCAGCTTTTTCACCGAAACACTGACGCCTTTGCTCCGACATGCTACCCATCAAGTATACCAAACTTGAGCACGAGGAATAGCATGTTTTCATCACCAACTTGCATCCGGCGCAATAGAAAATATGCAACTCATTTTCTCGAAAGCGCCAAATCCCGGCGGTTCCCAAACCCAACTCAACCCCGCAATCACCGCCGCCTTTGCAAATGTGCCAACACCACCAAGTGTACATCACCATGTGCATGTGTGTTAGCATTTTCACAATCATTTCAAGGACGGGTTAGCTCTTACCGCGCCACTCGATCCTAACACATCGCAAAGTTAGATCGCTCAAGTGGCACTAGATGACCGATATGCAAACAAGTTTGCCCCTCTTGATAGTACGGCCATCTATCCTAAATCCGGTCATAAACTTCTCTAAGCACCAATGACCGGCGAAATGAAATGCCCTATAGGTTATACCTTTGCCTTGCGCATTTCCATTCCGCTCCATCTCCAAGTGCCGATGCAACACATGCACCAACACGATCACCAAATGATATGATCCACTTCATATCATCACATGACACCATTGGTCCATCGATCTTGACCTCACTTGCTCTTCACCGTTGCGTCGGTCCGTCGGCGCCAAGTCTTGCCCAAGCTTCACCGCCTCGCGGTCCATCGCTTCACTGCCTCGACTTGCCCTTCTCACTTGCAACCGGTCCATCAAGCCAAGCCTTGTCTTGATCTTCACCATCTTGGTCACATGACTCCATGTCATGTCTCATATGCAATAAAGCTCCTTCATTGCGTCATCTCATGTGAACTAATCTCCTGTGTATTATCTCAATCACACATTATTAGTTCACCTAATGTTGTCACTCAATTACCAAAAACCACAAGGGACCTTTCAATGTTCCATAAGAAACTTGGCGATCTTCTCTCTAATATCACCCAAATTGAACGATACACTCTGCAAGTCAAAATCTTAATACAAAGAAAAGGTAGCCATAAGTGTTTGTTGTACACATGGTCTTTATTGCCAAACAAAGATAGGCACAAGATGGAGCTGCACTTCGAGTTACCTCGTAACAATCCAAATGAGCTTGATTCATCGCAACCATCAAGTGGTGCGCCGTGTATAACCCACATGTCTTGTTATCAGCTTGCGTCCAGCACTGCAAACATATGAAACACAGTGGTTATTCGCTGAATGGAAACCCAAGTGGCAAGTGCACAACTTCAGGAGAAGCACAACAATTACTTTTGCATACTTGGCGTGAACCATAAACTTTTGCGTCCTTGTCCCCTTCGGATTGAAAACACGCTCAACAAAGCTACACATGAGTAAAATGTAAAAAGGTCGCATTCTTTTCTATTTTTAGTAACATATTAAGAAAAAAATGCATGGGTCAGATGTAGGTTAGGAAACACTCACTGTTGTATTAAATTTTTCAGCGGGAGCGTTTCTATCTTTTTGTTGGGTGCGAGAGTCAACGAAGTATACTTTCCTCCACTTGATAGCTATGGCAAAGACAATCCGGTGTTGGCACGGATTATGCGCAAACATGACAAAGTCCTTGTCATGATGCTTCCGTAGGCCAAATTCTAGGTATGTACGGCCCTTTGCCGAGAGGCCCTTCATCCTTCGGCGCTTCGAAGGTCAATGGCTCGGGATCAAGAAAACCAACCGACAAAGACGAGGCCCTCGCTTCCGAGCGAGGCATCTAGGAATAGAGAAGCATGCAAAGCAAATTTAGTAAGCAATAGATGAAAGAGGCATCGAATGAGTCCACAATAGAAGAAATTGTACTCATAGTGTCATGCAGCGAAGGATGGCCACATCCAATCCATCTAGTGTCATGAGGTCAAACAGTCGCCGAAACCCACATTGATCTTAGCCTCTTTGTGCGTGTCACGCCAAAAGGCCTCTTTCCCGGCGATGCAAGAACGCCACCATGTTTGGACCCGGCCGCTTGCATGCACCACCCATGAAGAGCAAACACAACAAGGCCCTACCGTACTAAGCTGTTGTGGCGTGAGCATTGGAGATCCATGCTTGTACTTAGGGTTGGCCGGTCGCGTCTGCGAAGGGCACTCGAATTGCTTCTGGTCATAAGGGACGACCCCTTCTGGGAATGTATGTTGTCACCGTTGGATGCTCTATGCCTCTTGCACGAAACATGCTTGTTTGGAACATTTTGGCTTTGTTTGCTTCCGCTTCACAGCCGCTGCACTCACGAGAGGCACTCGGACACTCTTGTCATGCGAGCCACTCCCCGCGTTCTCAGCCCTTGCAGTCTGCGAGGCACTCTCATCATTCATGCCTTGAGAGCCAATTTCCGCATTGTTAGCCGATGCAAACGTCCATTTAACCCTAACTGGGCCGGCCCATGGAGGAAAGTGCACTCCACACCGGAAAACGTCCATTTAACACAACAGACTCCGTATTGCCTCGGATGTCAGAACTTTTTTTCCCCCAACGCCCACTTAAATGGCACCAAGAGGGACGTTTTCCATTTATTTGTGGTTTCCCCATTTCATTGCTAAGCGGGTTCCATTTCCTCGTGGCTCCTCCATTTCTCTGTGATTTCCTTCATTACCTTCAAAACTAGGTTCCATTTCCCTGTGACTCCCTCCATTATCTTTGTGTTTCCTCCATTTTATTTGTGGTTTCCTTCATTACCTTCAAAACTGGGTTACATTTCCCTGTGACTCCCTCCATTATCTTTGTGATTCCTCCCATTTCGCTTTTGTGGTTTCCCCATTTCATTGCTTATTGGGTTCCATTTCCTCGTGGCTCCACCATTTCTCTGTGATTTCCTTCATTTCCTTGACAATGGGGTTCCATTTCCCTGTGACTTCCTCCATTGTTCCGTGTTTCCTCCATTTTCTCGTGGTTTTCACCATTTTTTTTTGCTAACCGGGTTCCATTTTCGTCGCAGGTATAATGGAAATGTAGGAGCCACAGGCAAATGGCAATGCTGGTTATTATTTTGTGTTAAATGGACGTTTTCCAGTGTGGAGTGCACTTTCCTCCATGGGCCGGCCCAGTTAGGGTTAAATGGACGTTTGAAACAAAAAGTGACGTTTTCCCTTGAGTTTTATCAACCCGCGTAACACTTTTGATCATGTGGTTTTATCATCCGTATCTAGAGATGCCTATAGCCATTTGCCTGTTGAGTTACGTTCCATGTCCCGAGTTTTATCATCCCAGTGTAGTAGTCTGCAGGTTTTGGTTACAACCAAAGTTCTTTCGCGTGTAAATCCGGGTCACTTGATTTCAGGCAGCTCCTCGGGATGATAAAGGTGTTTTATCAGGATGGTTTTATCTCTCCGGAGGACGATAATAAAACTCTCAGGCAGCTCATCAGGAGGATAAAACACAATTTATCAACTTTGTTTTAGCACCCCAGTGAGAGATAATAAAACTCGCTGGCAGCTCGTCCCGGCCCAGCTCGCATCCGATCCACTTGTCCGTTTTTTCCTGCAGCGCCACGCCTCGGCCCAGTTAGGGTGTTGCGTTCTGAACTCTGGTGTTACGTTCGATGTCTCATATCACTTTCATGAGTTTTGGTCGTCCCGAAATTGCATAGAAAATTACAGCAGCTTACAAATGGGTCCAGCAGCCTACTGTACAAATTTCATCACTTTGGAACTATAAGAATATATGATAACTTAAACATGATTACAGCAGCTTATTACCTTTTCAGTGGAAAACGTCCCTTTTGGTGCCATTACCAAATCGAATCCATGATAAAACACCTTTTATCCGGATGGTTTTAGCACTCCGTAGGACGACAATAAAACTCGCGGGCAGCTCACCAGGACACACCATTTATCAACTTTGTTTTAGCACCCCAGTGATCGATAATAAAATCGCAGGCAGCTATAAGCATCACGCCCCGGCCCAGCTCGCATCTGATCCACTTGTTCGTTTTTTCCTGCAGCGCCACGCCTCGGCCCAGTGTTTCAAACGTCCATTTAACCCTAACTGGGCCGCCCATGGAGGAAAGTGCACTCCACACTGGAAAACGTCCATTTAACACAACAGACTCTCGTATTGCCTCCGGATGTCCGAACTTTTTTCCCCCAACGTCCACTTAAATGGCACCAAGAGGGACGTTTTTCCATTTCGCTGTGGTTTCCCCATTTCATTGCTAACTGGGTTCCATTTCCTCGTGGCCCCTCCATTTCTCTGTGATTTCCTTCATTACCTTCAAAACTGGGTTCCATTTCTCTGTGACTCCCTCCATTATGCTGTGATTCCTCCATTTCGCTGTGGTTTCCCCATTTCATTGCTTTTTGGGTTCCATTTCCTCGTGGCTCCACCATTTCTCTGTGATTTCCTTCATTTTCTTGACAACGGGTTCCATTTCCCGTGACTTACTCCATTGTTCCGTGTTTCCTCCATTTCTCTTGGTTTCCACCATTTTTTTGCTAACTGGGTTCCATTTCCTAATAATGGAAAAGGGGCTCCACCATTTCTCGGCCCTCGAACTTACAAACCCGTTCACCAGGCCCAAATCCGGATTTCCTTCGCGGTTTTGTTTTTTTCCTTTTCTAATTTATTTGAATCTTGAAAAAAATCATAACTCTTCGATACGACATCGGATGAAGATGATTTTTATATAAAATTATTTCGACGAGATCTATAACTTTTTTAGATTTGATGACGTTAAGGTGCTCAAAAAATTATATAAAATTACCAAGACCATAATAATCACGCATACCTTGTCACATTAGAAATTAGTTTCTATATATTGTTTCGACGCTAGCAAGTGCACGGCTCGGTGTAGAACAAAGGCCGGCATCGCACCTAGGAGGTTTGGGCGGACTCAAGGCTAATGTCGTTTTGTAATTTTATATTTTTTTTTGAGCACCTTAACGTCATCAAATGAAAAATTCAAAACTAAAAAGTTATAGATCTCGTCGAGAGCTATAATTTTTATATAAAAATCATCTTCATCCGATGTCATATCAAGAGTTATGATTTTTCAAGATTCACCAAATAAATTAGAAAAGGAAAAAACAAACCGCGGTTACAAGCAAATCCGGGGGTTACTGGTGTCATGCAGCCATGCAAAACCGGGTTGGCCGGGGTGAACGGGTTTAAAGGCATTTTGGATGACCGTTTTCAAGTTCGGGACCTATTCGACAGCCAGTTCGGGGGCCCGGGGTGCATTTACCTCTAATGGAAATGTAGGAGCCACAGGCAAATGGCAATGCTGGTTATTATTTTGTGTTAAATGGACGTTTTCCAGTGTGGAGTGCACTTTCCTCCATGGGCCGGCCCAGTTAGGGTTAAATGGAAATGTTTCCAGTGAAAAAAAGGTTTATGGTCTGAGTCGTAGGATTATAAATGTTTCTTAGACGTTCACTCATCCTCAAAACTATCAGGCTAAAAGAAAATAAGTAGCAAGAAAATCTGTTGCAAGGGAAAAAATCGGACACCAAGAAAATCTGTCGCAATCACAAAAAAAAAATAGTCAACCACGACCCCACAGGACGGAAACGATAAAGAATCCCGCAAGGAAATAGAATACGCACGGGGGGCTTGTGTAGTGATTAATAATCACTACCCGGGAACTACTTAGCGCAGCCCTATATATATTTCAAAAAATATCTAAGTTTTAGTTGATAGTCATAAAAAGTTTAAATTTTTAGTGATTTTAAAATGATGCAAAAACACGGGTGTTACATCACGAACTAAAAACAGCCTATGTGTATTGGTACGGCAGGTTTGTTATGGAAAAAAAAATACTGCAGAAGTCGAAATAAGACGGAAGCAGCAGGTGGAGTTGGTGAACAGAAGCCGATGGTGGCGGTGGCGATGGCGATCAAGAACCTGAAGCTGCTGAGAGCGTGACTTCCAGGATGACAGATACTTATGGTCCAGAATGGCGGACCAAGTAAGCGACCCGGCCCACGCTGTTAAAACCAAAGAGAGACGGACAAAGAGAAGGAGAAGGCAGGGAAGCACAGGAACTTTAGTCGGATGTTTTTTTTTCTCCTTCATTCTCTGTATTCTTTTTTGGATTTTATGAGACGTGAACGGTGAACCCGTGATGTGTTAAGCAAGTAAATAAATAAGTAAAGTCTGGAAATCTTTGCATGTTCTATTGATATCTCTGGTGTCGCCGAGGTGCGTTTATCTGCAGGATAGTTCACGAGGATGGGGACCCGCGGGGAATGCACGGGGACGTGGAATTCTTATCCCCGTGGGGACGGGAATGGGGAGCCATCCGCCGAGGCCCCGACAACGAATTCCCCGTTGCCATTCCTAGCTCCGTTATTTCTCGTGTGGAATTCCCTCCTCGTGTGGGGCTGTGAAATCCCCAGCTTCTGGAGCGTAGCGAACGGCCTCCAGGCTGAGGGGATAAGGATGGGGACACAAAGGGAAGGGGGGACAGGCAAGCGGCAGCCGCGAGAATAAGGGGTGTTGATGCGCGCATATCAGCTTGGCCTTTACTTTTCTTTTATCATCAAACGAAACGAACTTGTCGTCCGTCGTCGAAGATGAAAACACCTTTGGGAAAACAATGCATTGAAAAGAATTAAAGTAAGGACAGAGGAAATAATGCAGGCGACAACTTATAATGGAGAAAATAAACCGTGACAAAACCATGCACAGAGATCCACATGTCACACCGGAGCGTGTGTCCGCTACATACTAGTCAAAGATGGATAGAGTGCGTAAGTCAAGGCTAGGGCCTATCAAAAGAAATAAAAGGGAAAGAAGGCACACATCCAGAATTTCCAACACAGTCCCCGGTTCTCTTCAACCTTTTCCTTTCACCTGCGTACAGTGGCATGAATACGCTCACCATGCAGTTCAAAAACAAATACTAATAAAACAAATCTTCTTAAACATGAAATCGAATTGTTTCTTAGAGGACATGGGCCTTTTATTCCTAGGCTTCTTAAACATGGTCAGTTAGAAAAGGTTTACATGGGAAACAAAAAAACAAGCAACATACCTTGATGAGGAAAGGGGAGATCATATAGCTAATCCGGGGACTGTCAACCAAAACATATACACATTAGTAAAATAATTATATTCAAGGAAAATGGTCAAATATTAAGGAAGCACAGCAAAAGGTTAATATAGTATTTTGAAGAGTGGATACAAATTAAACAAATGGTTTAACCAGGAGACAAATTAAACAAATGGTTTAATTAACAAACCTTGTTGCAGGAAAATAAGATTAAAGTGAATTTCTGGTACGATTTGATTTCAAATACACTCCAGAGTTCTGTTCACTGAAGTTACTTTACATAAACAATCTATATATGGATTACCATTTTTTCCTTCCACGATAATTTAAGTAACTTCAGAGTTACGGTAGGCAATCTATATACATCTACAGACTGACATACCAAAGAAATCATAGGCCTTTTATTCCTAGGCTTCTTAAACATGGTCAGTTAGAAAAGGTTTACATGGGAAACAAAAAACAAGCAACATACCTTGATGAGGAACGGGAGATCATATAGCTAATCCGGGACTGTCAACCAAAACATATACACATTAGTAATTAGTAAAATAATTATATTCAAGACATAAAAATTGAAAATGGTCAAATATTAGGGAAGCACAGCAAAAGGTCAATATAGTATTTTTGAAGAGTGGATACAAATTAAACAAATGGTTTAATCAGGAGACAAATTAAACAAATGGTTTAATTAACAAACCTTGTTGCAGGAAAATAAGATTAAAGTGAATTTCTGGTACGATTTGATTCCAAATATACTCCAGAGTTCTGTTCACTGAAGTTACTTTAAGTAAACAATCTATATACAGATTACCATCTTTTCCTTCCACGATAATTTAAGTAACTTCAGAGTTACGGTAGGCAATCTATATACATCTACAGATTGACATACCAAAGAAATTACCTTTGGGGATTCATTGTGGCAATACTTCAGGTGATAAGACAGAGCACTGGCGCTGACAAATCGGATTCGGCAAACAGGGCACCTGACTCCAACCACCAAATGCAACTGGACGAAGTGGTGTAAAATCTGGTAATAAGAATGGAATGGTGAGGTCACATGATAGACCAAAAAAAATCAACTAAAATGGTTTAGTGGGATTGATATCTGTACCTGAGTGAAAGACCTGATAGCACCACCTCTCTCAAAAGAAGCAAGCGCTACAGACTTCACGGTCCTTCCGAGACTCGTCAGCCACAGCATCAATATAATCTGTATGGGTTTTCTTGCAATAGTATACATCATTGGTGTTTTCATCCTGTGGCTGCAAAATTACAATGCAGTAAACCATAATCTATATAGCTCATATCTCATATAATTTCAATTGGTTACTAATTCTGGTACCAATAAATCAGCTTAGAACCCCAGCACTAGAGTCGGTATTTTAGCATGGAAGGAAATAATTTCTCTTCAAATCACTGCTATCCAAGACCATCACAAGCTTGATGAGGATCCAACACTAAATTTGGTATTTTAACATTTCTGTTCAAATTTCGGATATCCAAAATCAGAGCTAGATGCAGATCCAGCACCAGCAGTTTCAGGTTCAGAATTAATTACTCTATGCAACAGTTCAAACTTTCTTCTCTCACGTTTTGAATAATAAAAAACTGTTATTAGTCAGATTTCAGAAATAAATATAGCACAACAGTACATAGCAATTAAGCTGAAAAATGAGTCTGAACATACGTGAAGAAAAACATGGCAGAGTCTGATCGTGTTTTGAGGCACAATAGAAAAAATATCATTCCTATAAGCTAAACAACAAAAACAAAGAATACCTTTTCAGCAGGTGGTGGAGCAAGCACCACTGTGCACCTGCGTTGCAGTGCCTCATGCCCATACTTGAATGCATGGTAGTGCGTGCTTTTTTGAACCTACATCAAAAGACCTAATCAGTGTGACATGTCTTGAGCTCAAATTCTAGAACAAGGTGAAATAGAGGATGTTACCTTTCTTCGCTGAAGCGATGGGTTCATGAGCGGATGCATCTTTAGCTAGAATGACATTCAATGTAAATAATTTTAACTTTTGCTCAAATTTTGGGACAAGAAACTGAAATAGAGAATGGTACCTTTAATCTCAGGCATAAATTCTTCTGTAGGTGTTTCAACATCTTTTGTTGCTGCAGCCTACAAACTAATAATATTAGACATTAAATTTAAATTGATCAGTCGATAAAATAGTCGATAAACTATCAACCTCTGTTTTCAAAATTTGTTCTTCAACAACAACTTTCATCTCCATCTACAAAATAATTAATGGAGAGTGAATTATATTAACAACAGAATAGAATTTCATGGTTGGCAAAGTATATGAATATAGAAAATAAAAAAGGCAAAAGCATTAGCATTTATCATACCCATTTTATGGTGCTTATGGCATCAAAAGTATTTCTCTGTTGTCAACGGTCACACTTGATAGCAATTGAAGCCAGGCTTCTTTCAGAGCGTCATTACCATCTTCATCCTGCAACCGCACAAACTTAACTTAACCACAGCAATCATATATGTTTCATTGGTGGTGTGCTTGCCAACAATAATCAGTAACACTATTTTACTCCAAAAAAGAGTGAAACGATCCTCACCAAGCTCCCCAGCCTCCGTGCGAACCCCCAGCCCACCCCCTCCCAAGCGAACCCCCACGCGCATATGCTCCCTGCCACCAGGGCCCCCCGTCGCCACCCTCTGCCCCGGCCATTGCATGGGTCTCGGCTGCCTCAGACGAGGGACGAGGCCCAGCAGCTTCCAACCACCTCTGCTGGAAGTCTGGAACCCTAGGCCAGCCAGGCATTATCGCCGTGCCGCCCCTGTCCCGACGCCCCAGGCTGAGCGGGGGCAGCTGACCACGGGCTGGCGGAGGCAGGAGCGCCCGAGCCGCGACGCCCGCAAGCGGGACAGGAGCATATGGCGGACCTCAACTTCTTCAACTCCTGCACCATCGCTTGCTGCTGCCACTAGGTGTGCCAAACCCTTTTCTTCCCTGATGCTAAATTGAAGTGGCAGCAACCAGAAGCATCATTGGTTTCCTTATTGATTTGGTTCAGTTGTCAAACTAATCCAAATCTTTCTTCCACCCATCTACTGAGCAGCTGCATCAAGAGCTGGATGAAGCAGTCGGAGTAGGCAGATGCAGGAGAAGCGCGTGCAAGGAAGTGTGTGGGTAACAATGCCTAGGTAAATGCCCTCTTCCCCGTACATAATACCGCATAACCTACCAACTTCGCTCGACCACGCACTCTGCCTCTGCTATGAGGAAACAGCCCCCACTGACCACCCCTACCACCGCACCTTTCCCCTTCTTTCAAGTACCGTGGATGCTTCAAATTTCTTTTCTTCTGGAAACAAACTGTTTTGATCTTTGGAGGATAAGGAATACAAAAATTAGAGCAATCAGTCTAGAAAAATAAATATATTGTACCATGAATAAGCCTCAGAAGCCTTAATTCTTGTCAAATGTATGCATCACGTTTTGTTCTGTAGTGATAGGATTGTGCACCTTCAGAAGATACAGGACTTAAGGCTGGGATTAAGGCTTCAGAGGCTTTACATTATGGAAGTTTTCGCAAAACAAACTCAGTAAATTCAGTGAGCACATGATAAAAAATTAGTTCAAGACTTCAAGTAGATCTTGTTCCACTACAGAAGTGTCGAAATTTAGCAGCCCTACCAATATAGCACAACCCAATATGCTATGGGTTTTATTAAACCTACAATTTTCTATAGTACTGAATATTGAGCGAATCATGGGATGCAAACAAGATTCAACCTTTCCAAGCAAGCAGCGAGATAAAACAAATCTATGATTCAAGTCAGGGATGGTAGTAAACATGTAGTAGGGAAAAAATCACCTCCTTGATGTTTATTGGGAAAAAAACTGCACAAATCATGAGGTGATTTTTTTCCAATCAGCATCACTATCATGTTACCATTTGCATGCTGCCTCACATCTTCTAGTCTGAATCAAAATCCCTAATGTAGGGAACATTTATGTAAACGCAATAGCTATAGCTCTGATATTGAGCGAACCATACAATTTTCCCTACTATGTGAAGTAAATATCATGGCCTAGTTATTAAACATACAATTTTCTACAGTACTGAATATTGAGCTATGGTAAAAACAGTTTTAATCTTCTGAAGGTGCAATGGTAAAAACAGTTTTAATCTGTTGTGAGAAGAAACAACTAGATGAATGGGTCAGAAGCAATGGTAAAAACAGTACATACCTCACTGAAAGATGCCAGACAATCTAGGAAATGACGCAGAGCCTCGTTTGGACCAATGATATCATTATGTTTCTCTCCTGGCAGCAGGGCCCAATTGAAGAGAGACTCAACACTTCTTAGACAAATATAGTCATTAGCAGTTCCTTCATCATCGCTGCCTCTAGCCAGAAACACATCATTTTCATATCTAGAAACTGGCACAGAGTTTGCTGACTCCAAACACTTTGCAACATCAGAGAAATGGATCTCGCATTCAGTGGATACTTCAGTACAAAAGTGAATGCACCACACATGCATTAGAAATTCACTTGATGGTGTTGATTCAGACATGCCACAGCCTGGGCACGTCCACGAGACCCAAGTATCAGAAGATTTGTATTTTTCAATTGCTTTAGTAATAGCAGCCAGGTTTTTTCTGCTTTGAGCTCATCCTGATGCAACAAATCAGCAGCTTTGATGGTAAGAAAACAGAACTTCTCCTCTTCACTGAGCTTGTTGAATTCAACCTTAGCGATTCTAACAATAGAATCCATGATGCAAGCAATCTCATGCCTCTTGGATTTTATCCTTGCATCGCAGATATCCCCTGAGGTTGATCCCAGGGGAATATCATGTTCCCAGGGATCCATTGGATTCTCAATTTCGAGAGCCCTCACACATTCTTTCTCACTGTCATCTAAGAAACCAAGTGTAACGAGTAATTTTGCGTGTAGTGATGAGACTACTAATGATGTGGGCACTGCTACTGAGAGATTCTTTAAGACATGAATCGCAGTGCTAAGTGATACACCACGTGTGCGGTCAATCAAGCGGCCAGACCCCAAAAGACTAGTCACTATAAGTGGGTACAGTAGCCTTGCACGCACAGAGTCTGGCTGGGCATCAGCAAGGTCTGCTGCAGCTTTCAGCAGAGACTGATTCTGACACCTTGCATTTCCGAGCTGCTTGAGAATCTTGGAGACTTTGCTATCCTTTCTAGCAACCTCGATGTACAATAGTGTCACGGACTACTACCGTTATGCTTTTATCAGTTACCGTTATGTTGTTAGTGGAGTCATATAGTGTTTGGCTTTGAGCCCATAGGCCATTGTTCTGGGCCTCGGGCGCGTCGGGCTACGGCCCATGTATTGAACCTTGACGTTGCCGTGTGGGTGGTCGGGCGGTCGGCATCGAAGGACAACAAACTTTTCCCCAACTACTCTTCCTTCTTCCCTCGTTCAACTCCGCTGAGGCGATTCCGTCGACCTCGCGCGCCGGCGTGAACGCCGGCAACCCCTCTCGCTATCTCCGGTGACTAGTACCGTCACATCCGGTATCGAGCCGGGTTAAAAATCCGCACCCATCGCTCCGTCTTCCTTCGCCAAACCGTATCGCCATCCGCCGCCATCTCGCCGCCGCCCGCGCCCAAATTCTCGCCGTAGTTCACCCCAATCGCTGGATCCGACCCCAATCCACATCTCCTAACCACCACCACATCCCCATCACCCACCAACCTTCGATTTAGATCCACCGGCTCCCAAACCTACGCTTACGGCAAGGATGGTCGCAGCGGAGGTCACCATGGCGACGCTCGCTGAGCAGATGAAGACCATGCTCACTATGTTGGAGAAGGCCGGGGAGGCGTCTACCTCGCTCTCCACCGACATGCAGAAGCTCACATCGCGTGTGGAGACCATCGAGGCACATCTGCCTCGTCCTCCACCTACGGCCCCTACGCGCGAGGAAGCGGGGCGGGCCATGGGCCACGGCGTCGTCTTACCACCTCAGGGGTCCGGTCAGGGTGCTATAAACACCCAGCCACCCCTGACCAATGGTCAGTTTGCATCTACCCAATTCGCTACTACCCCTGATCTGAATGAGATTGTCCATGGTTATCAGTCTTCACCTCAGTATAGTCAGCAGTTTGGACCCATGTATCCTCCACCCCAGTACCACCATCATCGTGAGGTTAGGTTACCTAAGGCAGTCTTTCCCAAGTTCGATGGATCGAACCCAAAGGCTTGGAAAGAGAAGTGCGAGAAGTATTTTAGCATGTACAATGTTCCATACCATGTGTGGGTTGAGTTTGCTACTATCCACTTCCAAGGGGGGGCTGAACTTTGGCTGCAAACCTATGAGGCTCAGCACCCTATTAGCTCTTGGGCTGAGTTGTGTGTGGCTATTGAGTCTAAATTTGGTAGAGATCTTTATGTTAACAACATGAATGATCTGCTCCAGATTAAACAAACCTCAGAGGTTCAGGAGTATCATGATAGGTTTCAGTCCAAAATGCATCAGGTGTTAGTTCACAACAAAGGCTTAGATGATGTCTTCTTCGTTACTAAGTTCATGCAAGGTCTAAAGCCAGAGATTAGAGCTGCATTAGTTCTGCATAAACCACGAACAGTTGATGCTGCTCTGTCCTTGGCTCTCATGCAGGAATCAGAATTGGAACATCAATCAAGACCATATTTCAGAAGAAGCAACAGGGACTTCACACCACGGTTTCAGGACAAATCTGTGCCTAATCCTGCACCAGGTCTTATGGGTCCTGTACCTCAACAAGCTGACTCCAGCAAACCAAGGTGGGATGACAAGTTAGCTGCCCTCAGAGCACAGCGAAGAGCCCAAGGTTTATGCATGAAGTGTGGAGAGAAATGGGGTAAGCAACACAGGTGTCCTGATAAAGTGTCCTTGCATGCCCTGGAGGAGATACTCACTGCTGTCCAGCCTGAGGATTACCAGGAAGATACACAATCTGATTCTTCTGGTGATGACAGTGAGGAGCAAGTTTACAAGATGTCTTGTCATGCAGCTGCAGGAATTCAAGGCAAAAAGACCATCAAACTTCATGGAATGGTTAACAATCAGGAAATCCTCATTCTCCTAGATTCTGGCAGTTCTGCCACCTTCATCAGTGAGCACACAGTCCAGAATTTACAACTTCCAACAACTGAAGCTCCTGCCATTTCTGTTACTGTGGCCAATGGACAGAAAATCATCAGTAACAAAGAGGTGGTGGATTTCAAGTGGTATACTCAGGGTCACACATTTACCATCACAGCAAGGGTCTTAGCTATACCATTTTATGACTTGGTGCTAGGAATGGACTGGCTAGCCCAGCACAGTCCCATGTGGATACATTGGAGAAGACAGCTAATTAGATTCAACCACAAGGGTATCAAGGTACACTTGAAGGGTCTCAAGGATGTTACATCCAAATGTGCTCCCATCAGACTGAATAAACTGAAAGGCTTGATGAAGAAGGGTGGTGTAGCTCATCTTATACAGTTGCATGCCATTGAGCCACCAGAAATGTCCAATACTCCACCAGCTGCAGTCCAAGACCTCATTGACAGCAAGGCCAACATATTCAAGAAACCAACAGATCTTCCACCATCCAGAGAATTTGATCATCACATTCCTCTTATTCCTGGAGTTAAGCCAGTCAACATGAAGCCCTACAGATACTCTCCAACTCAGAAGGACGAAATTGAAAGACAAATCAAAGAAATGCTGGACAATGGAATTATTCAACCCAGTCATAGCCCTTTCTCATCCCCTGTGATCCTGGTCAAAAAGAAGGATGGCACATGGCGTTTTTGTGTGGATTATAGACAACTTAATAATCACACTGTCAAAGACAAATATCCATTGCCAGTGATTGATGAACTCCTTGATGAGTTGCATGGTGCAGCCTGGTTCACCAAACTTGATATGAGGTCAGGTTATCACCAAATTAGATTGAAAGTGGAAGATGAGCCAAAGACTGCTTTCAAGACTCACCATGGTCACTGGGAATTCAAGGTTATGCCCTTCGGCCTCACTAATGCTCCTGCATCATTTCAGGCACTCATGAACACAATCTTCAAACCACTTTTGAGGCAGTGTGTTTTGGTCTTTGTTGATGACATCCTTATATACAGTAAAACTCTGGAACAGCATCTAGAACATCTGCAGCAGGTCTTCAATATTTTGGAACAGCACCAACTGTATTTGAAGCAGTCCAAATGCATGTTTGCTCAACCAGCTTTAGAATATTTAGGCCATATCATCAGTGCCCAAGGAGTGGCTACTGATCCAGCCAAGACTCAAGCTATTGCTGATGGACTCCCAGAGATGCTAAACAACTTAGAAGTTTTTTGGGGCTAGCAGGCTATTATAGAAAGTTTATTAAGAACTATGGTGCCATCAGTAGGCCACTAACAGATCTTCTCAAGAAAAACACCTTGTACCACTGGAATTCTGTTCTCCAAGCCAGTTTTGACACTCTCAAGGCTGCTTTGGCATCTGCCCCTGTCCTAGCCCTACCAGACTTTTCTCAAGGTTTCACCATTGAAACTGATGCATGCAAAACAGGCATTGGGGCTGTCTTGTCTCAGAATGGCCATCCCATTGCTTATATCAGCAAGGCACTAGGACCCAAGGCCCAAGCCATGTCAACTTATGAGCAAGAGTGTTTGGCTCTTATCATGGCAGTAACAAAGTGGAAATCATATCTCCAACACAAGGAATTCACCATTTTGACTGATCACCAGAGCTTAATCCATTTAGGTGATCAAAAGCTGCTGGAAGGACTTCAACAGAAAGCTTTTGTCAAGCTCTTGGGCCTGCAATACAAAAAATCATACACAAGAAAGGATTGGATAACAAGGCTGCAGATGCTCTGTCCAGGCAACCTGAAGTGAATCAACTCCATGCTATCTCAGCTCCTGTTCCTAAATGGTTAGAGACTGTGGTTGAAGGTTACCAACAAGATGAAGCAACCAAGACACTGCTTGCTGAATTAGCATTAACTGGCAAGAATGACAAGGGCTACTCTTTAACTGATGGTGTGATCAGATACAAAGGTAGAATTTGGCTGGGCAACCATACTGAAGCCCATCAAGCTATTCTCACTGCACTTCACTCCAGTGGCCTGGGAGGCCACAGTGGAATAACAGCTACCTATCACAAAGTCAAGGCTCTATTTGCATGGCCTAATCTCAAGAAGTCAGTACAATCATATGTAGCTGCTTGCCAGGTATGTGCCCAGGCTAAATCTGAACATTGCAAATTACCAGGTCTCCTTGAACCATTAGCTGTCCCAACCTCAGCCTGGCACACAGTGACCTTAGATTTCATTGAAGGTCTGCCCAAATCCAAAAATATGGACACAATCTTAGTGGTAATTGATAAGCTCACTAAGTATGCTCACTTCATCTGTTTGAGCCATCCTTTCACTGCTGCCACAGTAGCAAAAGCATTCTTGGATAACATTTACAAATTACATGGCATGCCTTCTCTTGTGGTGTCTGATAGGGACAGAATTTTTACTAGTGACTTTTGGGATGAATTGTTCAAACTGAATGAGGTAACTTTGAACATGAGCTCCGCATACCATCCTGAAACTGATGGGCAGACAGAGCGACTCAACAAATGTCTTGAAACATATTTGAGGTGTATGGTTCATTCCTGTCCTAAAAAGTGGGCTGACTGGATATCCCTTGCTGAATTTTGGTACAACTCCACCTTCCATTCTGCCCATGGCAT
The DNA here is from genome assembly GCA_015847255.1 of Hyparrhenia diplandra. Lineage (NCBI taxonomy): Eukaryota > Viridiplantae > Streptophyta > Magnoliopsida > Poales > Poaceae > Hyparrhenia > Hyparrhenia diplandra. The sequence continues at coordinate 25,280 of JADLZK010012915.1, forward strand.
GACACCATTCCAGGCTTTGTATGGCTATCCTCCCAGACATTTTGGAATCTCTTCAGCTGATGCTTGCACTGTCACAGATCTCAAAACTTGGGTGACTGAAAGACAAACAATGATGGACCACATTCAGCACAACCTAGCTCGTGCTCAACACAGAATGAAAGCACAAGCAGATAAGCATCGAGTGGAAAGATCTTTTTACTGTTGGTGATTGGGTTTATGTCAAATTGCAACCACACATCCAACAGTCAGTGGTCCGCAGACTCAATCGCAAACTGAGTTACAAGTACTTTGGGCCCTATCTCATCACTCAGCGAAGTTGGCAACGTGGCATACAAATTGCAGCTCCCACCATCCAGCCAGATTCATCCTGTTATTCACGCCTCACAGCTGAAGAAGGCCTTACCTCCAGCTACTCCTGTTTCTGCTGATGCTGACCTGAATCTACTAACTTCATTTCTGAGTCTGGTTCCTGAACAGGTTATGGACTCCAAGTTTCTCAAGGTTGGTGATCGCGTGATTCCTGTGGATCTGATCCAGCGCAAGAACACTCCAGCGCATTGGGCTACCTGGGAACTTCGTCCATCTCCGCCAAAGCTCCAGCTCAAGCCGCGACGTCGTCGTGCCATCAAGGCCTCGCGAGGACGCGCGTCAGCTTAAGGAGGAGGGGATGTCACGGACTACTACCGTTATGCTTTTATCAGTTACCGTTATGTTGTTAGTGGAGTCATATAGTGTTTGGCTTTGAGCCCATAGGCCATTGTTCGGGCCTCGGGTGCGCCGGGCTACGCCCATGTATTGAACCTTGACGTTGCCGTGTGGGTGGTCGGGCGGTCGGCATCGAAGGACAACAAACTTTTCCCCAACTACTCTTCCTTCTTCCTCTCGTTCAACTCTGCTGAGGCGATTCCGCCGACCGCCGCGCCCGGCGTGAACGCCGGCAACCCCCTCTCGCTATCTCCGGTGACTAGTACCGTCACAAATAGCTCAGATTTGATTCGTTCCTTGGTATGCGCAAGAACCTCCTCTTTTCTGAAAGCACGTTGAGTGATCTCAATGTTATGAATGATAGGATCATCAGGGCAAACAATCTTCATGGCACTCTCCAACACCTGATTTGCTTCATCGAACTGCCCAGACGCTGTGAGTGCCCTCCCGCACTTGACCGCTGTCAACATACAACTCTCTGCATTCCTTAAGGCCTTTCGGTAGTACTTTACTGATATGTTTAGTGTCTCATCTGCAAGAGGCTTCAACACCTTAGCATCAGACATGCCAGCAAAACGTAATGCATCAATAAGGCATAGGTACTGTTTCCAAGTCAAATCTCCAGCCAGATTGCAGCTGATTGCAACAGCATCCTTCCTGCTTGCCAAAGTCACGGCCTGCATAGCTGCTTCATGGCACCCCTTTCTGGCTTCCTCTTTATCTTCTTTCTTCTCTGCCAGCATGTACAATTCCAGTACTGACTTGAGTTGAACCCTAAGGGACGCCATGAGCTTGAGGCGGTGGAGATTCCCGCTCAAGAGGACGGGGTAGCGGGTGGGGTGATGACGAGGAGGTCGATGGTAGGAGGAAGCCGGCGACGAAGAGGACCGGGTGCGCTGACGATGGAAGGAGGCAGCAGGCGACCAGGATGGAGACCGGACGGCGAGCGGAGACGGGTGCGGTCGGCGACGGCGGGCGGAGGCGGGTGCGGCCGGCGACGGCGGGCGGAGACGGGTGCGGCCGGCGACGGCGGGAGGTGGATGCGGTCGGCGACGGCGGGCGGAGGCGGGGTACAAACGGTGGCCAAATGCGAAGCACGTCTGCGGGCGGGGAGGCGGGGGCGAATTTGAGAAACCCTAATCGGGGAGCGCGTGGGGAGGATTTTGGGGAGGCCGGGAGGGGGAAACTCGCGAAGTAAGCTGGAACGAAAGCACGTAGACGGCCCAATGATGTTATTTCGGCCCAAGGACGTAGATGGGCTGTTGATTCATTCTGTGTGCCCGAATTCCTCTTGAAATTCTTTTTATTTTAACCTTTTTAATTAATCTAAAATTTTAAAAATAAAGTTTCAAAAAAAAAAATTAAAAATAAGCCATACCAGGGTGTGTTAGACGCCAACCAGGCAGGCCCACGTAACGGCCCAAGGCCCGCCTGGTCGGCTTCATCTTCCTCCATCCCGTCCCGAACCCGACTCCCCGCCCCACCGCCGGGGCGCCCTAGCGCTCCGCTCCCTCCCCTTCCCTCTTTCTTCTTCTTCCCCCTGTCGAAACCCAGCGCCATTTTCACCGCTGCTTCGAGCTCGAATCCCGCCTCCATGGACGACCTCCGCCCCGCGCCCACCCATACCCAAACTGAACGGGTCCCGCCGCCCCAAAGCCCAAGACCGCCCCCGGCCACTGAGCTCACCGGGCCAACCGAACCGCCGCCGTGTCGACGGCGGCGCCCAGGCCGGCCGGGCTCTTTCTACCGAGGGGTGGAAGGATAGAGGGGGAGGGAGCTCGCCGACGCTAACTTCAAGGGAAGCTCGCCGGCCGCCGCACCCCCTTCGCAGCCTCCCGACGCCGCCCTCGCCGGCCGCGGCTCGGCAGGCCTTGGGTCGTGGGGTTTGACTGGCCCACCAAAGGGGTGGTCGGTGCCGGCGCCAAGATCGGCTCCGGTACCCCGCATAAAGCAGCACACGGGCAGCAAGTCGTAATTATAGCATCATATGATCGTACATGTAACAAAAACATTAGTAGAATTAGCTAGAGATGTATTATAGCAATACTCCAGATTATTCATTGTCCAAAAGGTAAAGAAGCAATAGTGCATGAAATATTCTATGACCATTTACTACCGGTTTTGCACGTACATAGTGGACCAAAAGTAAGTTTTCTACATACAGGAATAGCATTGTAGTTGTAAAAAAAAAAAAGCACTTGCAGGGAAGTGGCATATAATAAGCAGGGAGCCACTTAGTATTATGTGTTATAGCAATAGGGGATTATGCTGGTGAAAGATACTTGCACACTGATTATGCAATATCTTGGTAAGCAAGAAACTGGAGAAGATTATCTGATCAGGGACAGCTTTTACCCATAGATGGTGTTGTGTTGATTTGATGTTGATGATGTCAATGTTGTTTCCAACGTTTCCAACATAGCCTTTAGTCCCAAGCTAGTTGGGGTAGGCTACACTGATGTCAATGTTGTGCTCCTTCCATATCGAGAGTCCTCAGTGTTAATGACAATACGGGGTGGATAAGGGTAGCCACAGAAACGAACCTAATAACATCAGTTGATCTCCTGTAGGTAGACAGGATTGTATGCACAGAAATAGGATCATTCGTACCAATTCATGTTGACAGCGTGCAGTTACACATGAGACTGAGATGAAGTTGTTTTGGCATAACAAAATAAATTAATTAATATTTAAGTGTCTTTATTGATAAAATAAGTTATAACAAAATAAATTATATTTGTGCAAAAAAATAAATAAGAATAAGATGACATGGAATCCAGAGTGACAAATTCAATGAGACGGAGGGAGTATTTATCTAGCTTAAGGTTATCTGTGTATTAAACTATGTATTTAATCCAGTAGACATGTGCAAGTGTTATTAGGCTTGTTAAATTGAACCCTGTTTAGCACGTGTGAGGATGTGAACTTTGGCGTCGTTGAATCTTTATTTATCATGGGTGATTCGAGCTTTTGATTACAAAGTTATCAATGTGTATGGACCTGTTTAACACGAGAGGAAGATAACTATTCTTCACGAGCCTTATAATCCTGAGAACTAGTAGACATTTTCTAATAGGAGATTTCAGTTTCATTAGCTCATGAGAAATCTAGAATAATCATGACACATGGACATGTCACATGCTCAATGCTTTCATGGCATTGATAAGTGACGCCGGTATCATGGAGATGTGTGGAAGGGTAGGTTTTAGGGAGATCTGTTGAAGGAGCAATATTTTTAACCCTACAAACATAAGATCCCTGCCGTGCAGCCACGTCTGCTTGTGAAGTCCAACTGACAAGGCAAACTCGAATGCCTTGCGGTTCGGGGCTAAAAAATGAAAAAGGAATAGCTTCACAGCTCCCACACTGGGCTAAATTAATAGAATCGTTCAAGCCCACTAACCTTATTCCTGACGGGAAGGTCTCAACTCTCAGGATAATTGCAGGCAAGCCGATCCAATATCACAGGGCAAACAGGTCAACTTGTCAATCGTGCACCATAGTTGGATGGTCCAGAAATGAACCTATGGACGTGCAATGCACTACTAAAGTTTAGGGACCCAGAAATATGTTTTCAAAGTTTATGGACCAAAAGACCATTGACAACTTCACGGGCCGCTGAGTATTGAGCTCTTTTAAAGCCTCGAACTCCGTCACCTTTACCTACCGCAACTCTCCACGAAAAACAAATGAACCTGAACGTTTTTTAGAAGTGAACAAGCACAACCATTCCCATAGCTCTCCACTTGCACCTGGTATTTCCATCGGTTTCCTTTGATTATTACATACATTATTTCATATCAAGCCCTTTACGCCAATGCGATATCAAGCCGACGGCACTACCAAGCAAGTACAAGAAGAAAGCCTGACGGAAGGCCAGGAACAAAAAGCCTATAAGGTTGGGCTTGCTCAGCGGCTGCAAAATACGCCCAGGCAAAATATGGCCCGTTGAATCATCAAATGCACAAAATCAGGCAATCGGCACCTCTTCTCACTCAGCTCGGATTGAACCAGCGGCCCGTCGCGCCGTTCAGGTGCCCATTCCCATGGATCCCTGCACCGTTGGGTGCCATTGGGGATGTGGGGATCCGTGAGGATGGCGGTCCAACTGCCACGGAAGGAGGCGAGGAGAATAGGGCGGGGATGTGAGAAAGGGCAGGGCCACCCAAGAGATGGCTACTACCTTTCCTTTGCTTGATAGCTTTGATCTGCCTTAAACTCTGCTCGTGGATGTTAGCAAGTGCCTCCAGCTCATCCAACGACAATGATTCAATGCCAACACCATATAGTGGAGCATGCCGGGCCATCTCTTCTTGGACTGACATTTCAAGTGTCTGAATGTATTGCTGAAAAATGATGATACGTCAGTAAACATTATAGGTGTTAGTTGTGATGCAAGGTCCTACACTAGTAATAAGAGCAGCATCAGAAAATTAATAACAAATTGCCAAATTGGTCATGATAATGAGTACCCTGGGCCATCAAAGTTGTTCATAACCAGCACATACTAGCTGAAGAACAAGTACAGCTCAGGTGGTGATGACAGACATAAAAAAAGTTACTAATCCGCCACAGAAATTTGCATAGTCGCAATGTAATCAGTAAGGTCCATAGAGTTTTGCTCAGCATTCAATTAGATCAATAACGCAGGGTTCGGCCCAAAAACTACACATACTATTTGGACTACCTATCTAAAAAAATCAATATGCAAAAATACAGGCAATGGAAAAATGTATATACCTAACGGGTTGGGACCCCTTTAGCTCAAATATCAAGTTGCAATATTTTTAAAAAAAAAAAAAACATAACAAAAGTCATGTATTTATTGTTATTGATGTTGGTATTAAAAAAAACAAGAAGTGTCACTGTCCGCACATGATGAACATTGCCAAGTTGACTGTCTGTCTATTTTGTTTCTTGACATCTAAGAGTAATCTCAAACTGGATTGTTGTGGCTGTACTTAACTTTATATGTACTACATACATTGTGATGATTTTTTTTTAAACATCGCAATATGGTATTTTAAACATTGCAACAAGGGCACCAGCCCCCTGGGTGCCAAATCTGCACTCTACAGGCAATATTGTTTCCCGATATCATAGACAAGTCCCTAAAAACGTATGATGTCATTGACTAATACATCTTCGCGAAAAAAACTATGAATAGAATTGTCATATTTTAAACAAGGCATTTGAAAAAAAGTAGCCAATATAGGTACAAGTGTGGAACATACAGTAGTTGTGGAAACATAAAAAGTTAGCAAGGTGGAAACCTGGCAAACTTGCAGTTTGGATTCCATCCCATCAATGTATGCTTCACAACGAGTAATTTGCTCTTCTTTTTTTCCTTTTTTTTCTCCCTCTGTTTGCCCAACTCTCTGTGTCAGCCTTCTCACTTCATTCTCAAGTGATTTTCGAATTTCTTCACGAGTCTGTGTTTCAGCTGCATGACGTTTTAATTCATCATCAAACCTTTTCCTTGAAGCTTCAGCATTCTTCAGCCGCTCGCTAATGTATTTTTCTCCTTTGTAATTTTCTGCAGCACATAGCACATTAGTTTAGTTGTTTAAAAATGTATAGCAAATGCCATTAGTATCAATCGAAATGTAAACAGTCACATGGTAAATGAATAGTCAAATTGTAATTTGGGAGACAGTATCCTTATAAATTGACTGGAGGGAGTAGTAGGAAAAGAAGTAAAAAGTACTTCACATAAAATGATCAATCATATAATTTCTACAGTTTGTCATGAGTACCTGAGTAGCTTCTAGCAACATAAACCTACAAGAAACCTCTAGGATAAATCAGTAAAATGGCTTCTACCACACTATGTAAAGTCATCAATGCATTCTTTGGCCATGGACTGACAAGGCAGGTCTGAAGGAAACATCAAACAGGTAGATTCCATGGCACACATTTACGATATACTTTTAAGGAGAAATAACAATGAATCCAACAAATGATGCCTCAGTGTTAGTATATGAAACAGCATAGATAGATATGATTCATATTGTGAAGAGGATACGTCATACTATCATAGATAGGCATATTGTGATTGATCCTCTTAAGTCTTAACACCAATCCTTCTAGGACCTCAAATATGAAAAAAGGTAGAACTACTACAAAATTGCCTTCATTATTAGCACGTTTGGAACCCGCGCGCACGCCCAGGCTCTATGCGCTGCAGCTGCTGAATGTTTGATTGTTTCGGGTGAAGGTCTGGGCCTGTCCTGCGCCGCGCAAAAGCAGCCAGCAAGCCTGGCTCCTGGGAAACGAGAATGAAATCGTTTCTCCAGAGCCAGACACATGGGATGCAGCGGCAAAGGAAACAGACACAGACTTTACGGAAATGAAACGATTAAAAAACATCTATGTATCATAACCAGTCTATCATCATAAACATATTTTTGACACATATTGTTTAGGAGGATTACTACAACTTTACCTTTAATTCTTCACGTTTCCGTGCTTTCACCAAGGAGAGTTGTGACTCTGCATCATTAAAGGCGATCATGAAGATTCCTATTTTCAGCTGATAGCTTTGCAATCTGATCGGCTTTCTCTGATCGCACTCCATTCCAACTGATTCTCAATCTCTCGCATCTTATCGGATAATGCCTTCTTCTCACGAGTAAAACGATCCCTCTCAGCTTTTAGCTCAGACTACAGCAATGAGAAAATCAATAAATGATATGCTAACAAACAAAGATGAAAAAAAAAAAGGGTTAACAGCTGAGTTACAACAAAGAATTACCCTTAGACTGCCAATAGTCGCCTCCAACTCAGTTAGCTGTTGGTTTAGTGCAATCTTTTAGTTGGTGAAATTCGTTTGCTCCATTTCCATGTCCTCTCGAAGACTAACATTTTCATCTTCTGTAGCACATATTTGGTGCCAAAGATTTGAACGGTCAGCCTGAGCAACTTCAGCAACCTCACGCATCATGTTCAAAAACAGGTCTCTCGCGATCCCAAACTCCTCCTTAACAAGAAATATCAAGACATCCATATCGATGTCAACTGCCCGGCAGTTATCTGATGTATTTGTTGCTCGTTCAACAAGGCCCTTAAGAATTCTATATCTATAATGATCCTCGGCATAGATCTTAAATATGATAGCGTAAAGCATCCAAGACAAAATCTTGAACCTTCGTTTCTGTAGATAGAGATAATACTTCACCAAGTGCAAGGACTGAAGTGAAATCATTTTCTTGGACAGATAAAGGTTCAAACTGCCCATCTAACAGAACTTGTTTATTCTGTGAATCATTCACAACAGACCCAGACTTTGAAGTTGACCTGTAAGAATGTCTTCTTTCCAGCACCATGGCTACTAATTGTAGACCAAAGGACCCCTTAATAAAGCCCTCTCAAAAACCTGTGCGACTTCAACAAATAATCCAGGCATTGATAACATTTCCATCAGCGCAAAAAACATCTGATAGATGACTTCTTCCATGCACAGCTTGCTCTTGCCAAGAATACATCCCTTCAGCTGAAAGCCCATCTGTAGAACAAGTACTACAAGGCGATGTTGATGATAGGCAATTGTTTTCAGGCTCGCAATCAGAATCAATATCCTTCAGTATAGCTTCAGCTACATCTGGCTGGGTTTGAATTGTTTTAGACAAAAAGTCAAGCACGCATTGCGGGACTTCGGTTCCTAAATCTTTCAATCTCCATCTAACAGCTCTAACCTTTAGAAATTAAAAAAACCAAAGCAGTTAATGATAAGAAAAGAGAAGATGCTGAGCAAGCAGAAAGTCAAGAAGCATGACTGGCAAACATACGCTACAGAAAGATGCTGACACTGTGATGCCGCCTTAAGAACATAAGTAATGGCAGCTACAAGAGGCTCATCATTTGAGTCAGACAATAATTCAAGTGCATGATCAGATGCTTGTTTCCAGATATCACTTTCAAGCTCTAATTCAGAAAGAGCGCCAAAAACCTACCATAATTAAATTGAAAATAGAATTATGTAAGGTATTAGTTGTTCATATATATTTTATATAAGCTAATCAACATATAAGTCAATAAACCCACAATACATACAGTAGAACAAATGCAGATACATCAGCTATTCATTCCAAAAATAGTGGAGACCATATGCTTTCACACAACAAAATTACTGAAAAGTGTCCAAAAATTGAAGTAGCCAAAACCATACTCCTTTTCGTTAGGGCCACACACAAGCCAAGATGCGAACTTCTTGATGTTTGATAAAGAATTAAGATTTTGTAGATTATAACATACAGATTCAGTGCAATTGGATTTATATTTGAAAGTACTTTCATATGATGTCAATCTCATGGTCATTAACAATATAGCATAAGAGATATTAACAGTCAAAGCGTAGCCTTGGAGACCATCCTGGGTCAATACATGCCCCATATTAGCACTATAGCATAGTCTTAGGAGGCAAACTTACTGGCAATCTCAATGAAGGCTCTGCATCTGGCTTTTTTTGAAGATGATCTAACAGGGCACAAGCTGCAAGTGACTGTTCGAACCATCCACCAACTTTGGTACAAGGGAAATCAAATCTTGCTGGAGCTGTTTTGGAGCTTTCTCAAGGACAAGTGCAATTTTTCGGACAGCCTGGGGTTGCCTTCTTGGTTCATGGCATCCATGTGGGACAGCGCTGTCCAATCCCCTCAATGAATTAACAATCAACCCTAACAGTTCCTCTGATTGCTCTGGCCATTTTGACTGAGAAAGAAAATGGTCAGATCATACACTAATTGAAGGATGTGATCATAAAGGTTAAAAAATAATAAACCTCAAATCATACCCAGGAAGCCTGCTCGGGGCCTTCATCTGCTGGCAAATCAGCAGCAGATGTTTCTGGAGGAAAACAGGAATGCTCTAGATTATTTACAGCGGTCTCAGTTGCAGACAAATCTATATTACGCATTGCAGGACTGTCTTGAATATCATCACTATTAGATTCCACCCTCACATACACATCACTGCATACACATTCTGCTAGTTCACCTTCAACGCAAAGCTCTGGTGGAGAGCTAGCCCCATTTGAATCAGGAGAAGCTTTAGTGCTTGTTGAGGAACCACTTTCTTCTGAAGGTTGGCAACACTCAACCATTATATCTAGAAGCAAATCTATGATAGCCTGCTTCAAGGCACTAACCCCCATCAACAAACTAATGAGACTTGTGGAGCTTGGGTTTGGATCACATTTTGAAGCATCTTTCTTTCCACCACTCTTGGTGGATACTTTGGTTGGAACAAGCATACGCTTAACTTTTGCTGGGTTATCCAGATAAACACGCAAACCAGTAAGGAATCCAGCTATTGCAGTAGCATCTGTTAGAATTTTCTCTCTTAAAGTAACCTGTGGTTGAGTATAGTTATCTTCGTATGTAAGAGAAAAACCGGCTCTCTCGAGGAGGTTCCGGAATATATCCTCGTCATCACCAATCATATCTTCGCTATCTTCAGAATCAACAAGTTCATCAGGATCTGTCGACAATTCATCCTGGTCATCATCTGAGGCCCAAACCTGGTAGACAAGTTATTATGAGCCTAATAAGAAAAAAGAGTACTGTCTACCATATGAGCACATCTGGTTATCAGTTCCAATAATGTACCATGAACAAAACGGATATTGATATCAGTGTCGCATTAAGAAGGACTACAACAAGCACAGCTCCAACCTACATATAAATATCATGCTATGACCCGTATAAAATCCTTCAAAGGCCAAAACACTAAAGTCTACACACTCAAGAATTATCTTCCCAAGATCTTAAAGTCATATGACATCCTTTGAGTGAACTAGCAAATATAAAGCATCATTGCAATATACAGCAGGACACATTTCCTATAAATAGGCCAGCATAGTCCTCAGCACTTCAGCAGTAAGAAGCACAAAAAATGAAACTAAAACAGTAAACAAAAGGGCCAAGAGATGCCTGCTTCAACATAGCTGATGCTACACAAACCTCATTAAGCAATGCAATTCATTCATTCCTTTGCTAACAAAATTATGGATTAATAGGACTCTTAACTGCAATCTGATAGGTGCACAATTTACTATGCTTACAATTGTTTTCATTGGCTTATGCTGCAAATCAGTAAATCTCTATTTATCAGCTGCTTCAATAAACTTCCCTCCGACTATGCATTAAAAGCACAAATAGACAAGACATGAAGAAAAAGCAAATGAAAACTTACCTCAAGATCAGAGAAATCGAACCATGGGCAACAGTCTATGATTTCACAAGTAAAAATAACAGTGTCGAACAAGAAAGCCAGCATCAGTGTCCACCATGTCTGAAGTCTTCATAAACTGGACAACTGAATTATTCCATGTTTTCGTGCAGATTGAAGATTCCTTGCACACAGTTTTTGCAGAATCCTTCTGGTTAACTATAGCCATTTTATAATGCACCCAAAAGTTCTTATCCGGATCATACCCAGATGACTGATCACTCTCCAAGTATATGCAGATCGTATCAAAGCGACTCATATACACCTGCAAGTTACGATAAGGTAAACACAAAGTAAGGGTTTGGTGCAGCTGTATAAGACAAGAAAGTGAATACTTTTACTTTACCTATTCGCAGCTCACAACCCCCAGCCTGAAAAAAAAAAATTTACTAAAAAATTTTTCTGGACTCCATAATCTCCTTAAAGGACAAGAAATTTTCCACTTTCCATGTGAATGATGGCCGCTTTGGTAAAGCTTCAATCTGGCATCCATAAGTTGAACTGCAGATTTCAGAATCTTCATCGGTAAGCTCTTGCATAGTTGCTGTTTCCTTCAGAATGAGAACCTCGGCTGAAAACACAACAGTATCCTGCACGAGAAAACCTGCATCCTGATCAAAGAGGCTAGTTAATGTCACAAACTCGCGCCAACCCCAATCTTTTGCTGACTTAGAGTAACGATTTCTGAGACTCTTTTCGTGATCGACTTCTCCTCCACTTTTTGGTTGATGACAGAGAGACGGTGGCTCACAAAGCAACTCCATTCAGTAGTTGTATTTCGGGATCTGTAACTTCCAGAAACACTGACAGGTGGCATGGTGGTTGAGACTGCCCTGGTTGCAGCAACATAAACAAAACCAAGTGAAAGGATCAGTACCGATTTCTAAGAATGCCTACATACGCAGCATTAACAAGTAATCGTACTCAGATGCTACTGAGAAATGAACATAATTTTTCGTGTAGTCAAAACAAGTTCAAACTTCTAAATTCTAATTGACTAAAACATTGGGGACTGCCATAGAAATATGGATTCAGTGGCAACAGTTACTGCCCCAGAACAAAACTAAGTACTTGGTCTATAACACTGAATTCAATGTCGAGGGAAGGAGCCCCAGGAAACCCAAGTTGTGGGTGCATTTGTAAATGCATATTCTACTTCAAAAGTGGAATTTAAGGTCAATTTGATGCTTAGATACAGTCTATAGTCATATAGTGTAATCATGAATCGACCCTAGGATCATCCCCAACAAAAATTGGCACTATTTTACAATCTCAAGCAAAATAGGGAACAAAAAAAGAAAAAAAAAACAATCAACACCTCATTAAGGTGCTCTATGAATGCTGCTACTGTGCTACATGGGGGAAAATAACACCTGTCAGTGGCATCCATTGGTTTTATGCCACACAAATAAGCACTTTATTAACAGGGATCATGGATGGCAAAAATGTGAAATCAGCATGATATAATGTTTTGGAAGAGGCAGCAGCTATTTATATAAGATGAAATGTGTGCCTGCCATCCACAAGGACAAGTAGGATAACTTATATGAGAGCAATATTATAAGCCACGCCTAAGAGGGAGAAGTTATGCCAGTGTATTCGTTGATTGCCTGATTCGTACATTAACTATTATCTATTAACTATTATCTATTGTTTCTAGGTACAAATTAAGAATTGATTTATATGGTGAAATTTCATTAATTCCAAATTAATGGCAAACTTCAAATGCATGTCTGGATTTCACCGTTACAATTGCGGAACCAATTTAATCAAACACCTCTGACCATTGATTCACATTGTTTTCAATCATTCAAGTATCTAAAAGATTTGTACAGATCATGCAGGTGTACACATGCTTAGTTGCCTACAGCATTTCACCAAGTTTCACTCCACAAGCAGTTCAATGTACATAAAGTCGATTTCAAAGCTACCATATAATATAAGAAGCATAAGGCCTAGTGCTTACCCCCGTGGATAAACAATAAGACGGCAATCTCGATTCCCAACTTGAAACCGTCTGCTTTTGATACACAGACCCGCAATCTTGCGCTTTTGAGAAGCTCCTTGAGTCTTGTGAAGCTTTTCGATCCTCCACACAAACTTCCCAAAGTGTCCATCTGACTTCCTAGCCCCAGCACGCCCACCACCAGCGCCACATATTCCGGGAACCATTGGCAAGCTCCTAGTGAATGAGTTTGACTCCTTTATGACATGCACTGAGGCACTAAACACCACAGCTCCTTCTACCAGGTATCCGCTATCAGCAGCCAAAAAAACTCATCCATCTTGATGTATTCCCCCAACCAAGACTGGCACTGTCCGCCCCAAACCGACCATACGAGTCCTTGTGGATATGGCTCCCACCAGCCCTCTGATTAAGGATTGAAATGCGGAAAAGACACCAGCACCCGCGATCACCGTCTGGAACACCACTCCCTGTACCACCTGATGCCAATGCCGATGCCGACGACCCAGATGCTACCTGCACAACGGGCTCCTTGCTTTCCAGACAAACAGATAAATGTTCTGCGCCAGAGACATTGCTCTGATAGACGCTAATCCGGAGCCCGCAGTCAGTCCCGCCAGCAGAGGCAGCGGCGGGGAAGAATGCAGGGCTCATGATCTTCTGTGTACGGATCATTTCTCGGAAGAGGCCAAAGTTGAGCACCTTCCAGGTAAAACGACCGTCGGCATCGGCGAAGGAGGCCGCCTCAGAGAGCACAGATATGTCAGCAGCAATAACGAGGGCGTCGTGGGGCTGGAAGAGGAAGGCGGCGGAGGAGGAGGGCGCAAAATCGCACCAGCCGTGGGAGCGCTTCTTGGACGAGAATCGGTGCCAGGAATCGCGGCCCACCGACTTGGCGGGATCGGTGGGGTGCACGACGGAGAGGCGGTAGCTGAGGAAGCAGTCCCATTTGGAGGAGGTGGTTGTGGTGGTGGATGACGACGACGACACCGGGGTTTTGGGGTCGAGGACCTGTAGGTAGAGGGAGAGGTACCCCGGCAGCGCCTGCGAGTCGCCGCGCGGGTAGAGGAGGAGGCGGCAGTCGAAGCCGCCGACCTCGAAGTACCGGCTGTAGAAGGTGCGGGCGCGGGTGCGGGGAAGTCCGGGAGCGTCCACCGGCAGGAGGCGGAGGCGTCCCCGCGGCGGTCGACCGTGAACGTCGCCGACGTGGAGTCGGACGGCGAAGGGGAAGGGTCATCGGTGGTGACCGCCGCCGCGGCGGCGGCGGCGGAAGTGGTGGGCTTCATGGATTGGGGATTTTTGGTTTGTTTTTCGGGGGTGTGTTTTCTCCCCTTCCCTTTATTTTTCCCTTGATCTTTGGAGATGCAGGAGCAAAGGTTTGGTTGGGAAGGCGAGGAGGAGGCTGTTGCCACTGGCGTGCTGTTATTTATTTATTTATTTATTTATTTATTATTCTGTTTTCATGTCCTTCCGTTTCTTTATTTTTGGTTATTACCAATAATGCCACCTACGAATGTACGGAGTATGATTCACCCTTTGACATTTTCTTCCTCCAAAATGCTAGATGAATAAAAAATCTGGCTGCAAGTCGAAAAGTTTGTTGGGGAAACGGGAGAGGGATGTGAGGTTTTATGATCTAATAACTATAATCTCTGGGCTAATTAACAATCAGGGTTGACAATTTTTCATGTATATGTTACTACCTGGTAAGAATCCCATGCATATTGTGTTAGTAACATAATCTAGTTTGATACTGTTTTTTTATTTGTATACACTTTTGATGTTTTTTATTTGTATAAACAAATATAGGCCTAATCGTGGGGGAGTTTGTAAATTCATTATGTGACGACAAGAAAAGATGTGGTTCGTTCGGTGCAAACACAGAACAACTAAATAAAGTATTAATAAATAAATAACTCAAAGTTAGGTTTGGAAGTGTATTCAGTTTGCTCTTAGTTAACATAAGAGAATTTGTCCGTGTCTAACATTATGTCGTGTTTATAGAACGCCATCACAAGATACATCATCAAAGAAAATACTAGCCAGTAAAACTTATACGGGTCACGGATAAATATAGTTGAATTGAACCGTTCTTAAAAAATTCTAAAAAAATATATATAATAAGGAAAAATGTCATCTATTATTATAATATATAATTCTTGAAAATGAGAAAGTGAAACATGTACTAGCATGGTTGATAACAATAGCCATGAGTAATAAAACAACACAAATAGCTAGGTATATTCTCCAACTAACAATTTATCTATCTCGTATATGTAACTAGGGGAACCTCCGTAGCGTTCTTTGTGGGAATTAAGAAAATGCAATGATCATAGGGAAATTTTCATGATGATATCATGTATCACTTTCGATAGGGATATATGAGTCTACACGGCTAATTTTTAAGACCAAAGTGCGGTTATTTGACTTGCTATATACGTACCGAGTATAACCCCCTTCCCCGATCTTGTCCACCTATTGCTTCACTCCAGACGCACCTAAGAGTATAACCCTCCGCACAGCTTGGCCCTTCAGATCGGCGGTCACCGGACGACTTGACTAATGGTATTGGCTTGAAGTAAATTAACAAACTCTTGTATAGGACACATAAGAGTACCGAACACCATTTTTTTAAGAAAACTACCTACGTACCTACATTCTTTGAAATAATGGCTACAATTTAATTAAACACATTGCCACATATTAGTAAAATAAATAATTGTCTGTATAGACTATAGAGTCGTTTTTTAGGAACTGTGTTGAGAGTATTGAACAGTTTAGCATATATATATTTATGTATTGGGCTGTGTAGAATATTGTACAATTTAAAACAAGGAACCTTAAAACAATCAAGAATCTTTTCCTTTCCCCCGCATCCTCATCATCCCCAAAGCACCGGCAACAAAAGCCCACATGTTTGTTCCCGGCCCATCAAAGCTTAGATAAAATATCTCACATATAAAAGTAGCTAAACCTAGCTGCTGAATGTATCTCCACTCCTCTAGTCTTTTCTACCGCCGCCGCCCGCACTTCTGCGCTCCTGTGCAGCAAGCCAGCAACGGCCTCACTCTCATGCTGTGGCCTCGTTTAGATGTTAGAAATTTTTTAGCAAAAGTAACTCCCCGGAACTCCCTGTACCACTCTGTAGCACTTTCGTTTGTTTGTGGTAAATATTATCCTACCATGGGATAACTAGGCTCAAAAGAATCGTCTCGCAATGTACATCTAAACTGTGTAATTAGTTACTTTTTTACCTACATTTCATACTCGAACATATGTCTTTTTGGTGTATTTAATGTGATGTGATGGAGAGAGAGTGAAAAAGAGTTAGAAACTTTAGCCAACTAAACGAGGCCTGTGTTTAGTTCCTTCTCTTTCTCTCTCCAAAAGTCACTATTCATCTATCACATCGATCTTTTTGGTTCTTGCATGGAGCACTAAATATAGGTAAATAAAAAAAACTAATTACATAGTTTTAATGTACCACGGCGAGGCGATTCTTTTGAGCCTAATTACGCCATGGTAGGATAATATTTACCACAAACAAACGAAACGTGCTTCTGATTACTTTTTGATTGAGCGGTGTTTTTCCACTTTTCCCACCAACTAAACACGCCCCCTCTCGGTTTGGTCGAGCCGCACGCCCCGGCCCTCCCATTCTCGGCGAGGAGGGGCGCAGGTACTCGCCGGCCTTGAGATCCCGCGGCGACCGAGCTTGGCGGTGGAGCTTGCGACGGCTGCCTTCTCCCCGCTCCGTGGACTCCGTCGAGGCGAAGCGCTGGAAGACGGGGCAGCCGCGCGAGTGAGGCGCAGGGGATCGCCGGGACTCACTGCTCAATTTCCGCGGGTGGGCTCCATGCGGGCGCGGCACGGGAAGGTGGCGCGCCGGGAGGACGCGTTAAGGCGTCTTCTTCCTTCTCATCCACCGTGGCTCCGGGGCCGGGGCGGATCCGAACGCCGCACCAGTGAAACCCCGCGGCGGCGGCTACCCCGCCCTCCTCCTCTCATCCGTCACGGCGGCAAAGAACGCCTCTCGCTTCGCCGTCTCCCTCGCGGCGTGCCCGGGCGGATCTACGGCGGGCACGGACACGGGGCGCTGGCGGCGAGGCCACAGGCGGCAAGTGGAGGTGCACGGAACTTCAGCGGCGGCGCCCTCCCGGCGGCTCACCTCTCCAGCGGCGGGCGCGAGCTCCGGTGGCCCTCTCCCTCCAGGTGTGGGCAAGCTCCCGGCGGCATCCTCTCCCCGGCGGCGGGTGGGCGCTCCAGCAGCGAGGGCGGGTCGGCGGCGGGCGAAGTCGGCATGAGCGGCGGCATTAGCGGAGCACCGCTTCCTCTCTCCCTTCCCTTTCGCGATTGAGGTGACCCGAGGTGTGGCCTCTCCTGTGTAGTCCTTTAAATATCCTACTCCCTGCATCTCGACTCTTCAAACCGAGGAGTACGCAGCAACGATTCAAGTTCACATCACGCAGATCGAAGACTCGTAACTCGAGGCCTCTCGACTCTTCACATCACGAGCGGTAATGTAGGCCGGTTCATGCATGCAAAAGTCGCTTTGTTCCCAAGCGACGCGAAGAGGCCGCCCAACCCAATCGCTAAACGACCGCCCAGCCCAATCTGCTAAACATCACGCAAAACAGAAAGCTACGATTCAGTTTCAATTTCAGTTACCACTCACGGGGACCAATCGGAGGATTGAGAATTCCTTAAGCAAAGATAGTGGGGAGCTCAGCTCTATATAGGAGTTTTTAGATAAACCAAGAGGACACCAAATGTTCTAGAGGCAATGTTCTACTACGGAAGATGTATACGACTATAGTCTACAAGGTCGGTCCTAAGACATTTAGCTAGTAAACAACCTTTGGTCAAAGTTACACTGGTCTTATTATTTATGACAAAGCGTTAGAGACACTATCCCTGACTATTTTATTTTTAAACAAAACAATGATTATTGGTTAAAAAAAAGACATATGCTATAATTTTAGTGAAAACAAGTACAAAGTAATAAAAAAAGAGTAAATTTCAACCTGGCGGTCCTCGATCCTGTCCTTGTCATCTCATCTAGGTACCTACACTTTCAAATTGCGTTTAGGTCCCTAAACTTGTCGTGAGTGTGTCATCTAGGTCCCAAACTCTCGAAATGTACATCTAGGTCCCTAAACTTGTCGAAGTGTCTCATCTAGGTCCCCAAACAAAGAAGCGGTGGTTTCCAACGGCGTTTTGCTACAACAACGACATGTTGGTTTGCTACTGATAACGCCCCGATCACGATGTTGGATGGAGATGATTTTTATATGAAAATTGAAGCTCTCAACGAGATCTACAACTTTTTAGTTTTGATTTTTCATTTAAGGATGTTAAGGTGCTCAAAT
Source organism: Hyparrhenia diplandra (assembly GCA_015847255.1). Lineage (NCBI taxonomy): Eukaryota > Viridiplantae > Streptophyta > Magnoliopsida > Poales > Poaceae > Hyparrhenia > Hyparrhenia diplandra. Next base: position 43,547 of record JADLZK010012915.1, read on the forward strand.
TTGTTTTATAAAAATTCAGCACCATAATAATCGCATCATACATGCTTGTCGCATTAGAAATTTAATATTTTTTTTTGTGTGTTGTCAAATGAAAACACTTCTTATATAAAATTATAGCTCGATGAGATCTACAACTTTCTAGTTTTGAGTTTTTTTTCATTTAAC
>JADLZK010012916.1:0-185144 GCA_015847255.1 Hyparrhenia diplandra
TCATCGCTTTCAGTGGCTAGTCATGAACCACGATTTACGCGTTCGTCTGTGTACTAATGTACCTGTTGCACTGGAGGTGACTGGCAAGAAGATCACGAACGTGACTGACATGAAGAAGAAGCCCCTGTCGATGATCCAGCTGTTAGAGCAAAGTTCATAGGTGAAGATGGCAAGATTGCTTGGGATCACTACCATGATTACATCTCCTTTCTAATGCTGCATCCAGAGGTTACTGAACATGATGAGATGATTCAAAGAAGATATCCTAGGGCCCCACTATCAAGCCAGAGAATGTAAATGTGCAGGTTGAGGAACAGGAATGCATGAGTGTTGATGAGTCAGCAATGAAGGTGAGGTTTGAGGAATGGATGAAACAGTTTGGGAGGACCTACAAGAACGAGGAGAAAGCTATGAGATATGAAATATTTAAGGCGTGTGCCATCAGATGTGACAAGATAAATAATGCACCAAACCGGTCCAAGTCCAGCGCCCGTTGTGCCCCAAAAGACCTCGCTGACCGGACCAAGGAAGAGAGGTATGGCCTGCATGGTTCCTATCTTGGTAACTTATGTGTTGGGTTTATGGAATATCGTTTTAAAAATCTCATCAATTGTTTTTTTTATTTGACTTTGTTTGATATGATGTATCATGTAATGTTGCCATGAGCAGTGTTGCTTGATGGCATCATTGTGTCACAATGTTAGATTGCTTCTTTGGAACTATGTTAAATATTTATACATTTTTCTAATAACTTGACTTCTATTTTTGGTTGAGGCATGTGCATGGACATGGGAGACTGAGCATGTAATACTCTTCCAAATTCCGCTTCATTTCATATTAACCATTGTCCTAGATTCTTCCCAGTGTTCTCCACATGAGCTGAAATCATCATCTATGAACTCTTCTTGATGCTGCATGTTCCTGATATTGATCTCAATATGAAATCCTAATATATATTGCTGTACTGCTGTCCAACAATCAGTAGACCAGCCTTTGTTAAGTACAGTTGAGTGAATGATTGGTGGGATGTTTTTTCAATACCTGTATTTATGGCGACTTCTTAGCTACATCTATATCCTCCACCTAAAGTTTATTCTGACCTGAATAGGTGTTTAAGGACTACAGAGAGAAGGCTTTTGAGAGCTTGCTCTGATACGATGCTTTATTCCACCTGCAAACCTTGGAGAATTTGATGCCATATTTATTTTGCTTTGAGCGTCTCTCTCTGTTTTGTAAAATGCTGAAACTCAGTTAGTAGATGCGTGGGAGCACCATTAGTTAATTTGTGCACTTCCCAAGATTTGGTCATTTTTAGGGATATACTGTATTTGTGCAGTTGTATCTTACTGACATGCCTTCACATATTTCAGAGAAGCAGCTGATGATCCAAATAGCAGAGCTAGTTCCCAAGCATCACGGAAGGACAGAGAAGCAGGAGGCAGCGCCCGGTTCTTCGGCCAGTGGCAGTTCAAAGAACACAAAAGGCGGAAAAAGAAAAGTGACGGCAGTGCCAGTATCGTTTTGTGTTTTTTTCCTTCTGTTCGTACTCATACTAAGCTTACGTGGAAGATGTCTTTCTGAGGCCTGAAAATCATTGAATTTTTGTTTGAATGCATAATCTATTTGAAAATTTATGTACCCATCTTTCCTGTTATCTTCAGATTCAGAAGGTACACCTAACCTGAGGCAGCCAGCTGCTTGATAGAACTTTGTCACTAATATATTCGGCTTAGATACTTAATTTCACAAATATAAGATCTGTTTTCGTTTACTCGTATGCGATGATGATTTACTGTAGCAGCTTTGGACGGTATAAACACAAACACACAGCACATACATTGTTACTCCACAGATTATATTACACCATGAAACAGAATCATGACGATGCGGTTTATTCATATAGGATTTCACAACAACCATACACGCGGCGCGGCATGCTTGTGGGGACGATCCATGAAGCATGCACGACTCTGAACCAAATATACATATAGGAGTATCAATGAGACTGACGACGGTAATAAACTAAAAGCGTCCATGAGGTCACACTGGACTGCAATCCAGGTAGTCGAAAGATAGATAATGGCTTCGCGGGCGGCGCCGGCGCCGACGATGATATATCGGTCGAGGCGGCGGTGACGGCGATCTTCATGCCGGACTGGCGGTGGCCGGGGATGCTGCCGGATGATGAGTGAAGCTGGTGCCGCGGGCGATGCGTGACGCGGTCGTTGCCCGGCTGGTACACCTTGGCGCCACGCGGGGCGCCGAGCAGCAGCTTTGTAGCTCGCCGCGTTCACCGCCACCACGTTTGACGCTGCCGTCGAGTCGTACTTGAACACTGCACCGGCACCGATCATCATCGCCACCATGTGTACAGATGATTCCATCTCTCACAATCGGCCGGTGAGATGTCGCCGATAGATCGTACATGTACCTAGGACGTCCCCAGCCTTGAAGCGCTTGCCGCCGGTGGTCCACAGGTGTTGGTGTTGAAGCTCCGCCGCCACGGTCGCCGACGCGAGAACACGGCCGACTCCGCGACGTGTCAGGAAGGAGCACGCAGAGGAGCACCGCCGCGCACATTGAAAGGACCACCGCTCCACCACGCACTCTTCCCCGACTGCGCCGCTGCCATTGCTGCTGCCCCTAAAAGCAGCAGACGACTGGACTGGGCGGCGCACACAGAGAGCGAGCGACCAAAAGCAAGAGAAGAGAAGAGTAGCTCTAGTGATGGTGGGGAGAGTGGACTGGTGGTTGGCAATGGCCGCCGGGGGCGCTCCGGAGGCTTTGTAGGCTCCAGTGAAAGTGGAGCGTACAGGAAAGGTGGGCGCAGGCGTGCTCGTCCAAGATGCGAGACGAGGGGTGGAAAATGGAGCAAACGAACGAGGGAGAGTTCGGCCAACCGACCTTACCGCCCTGGAGGCGCCACACATTACTTTTAGACCGGCAGCGCGACGTGACGACCGATGGATGGTCCGGAGATGGGGAGACGACGAGCTGACTCGATCGACAAACGACAAGATGTAAGAGACACAACGTTTAATTTGGGAGGCCTCCGAAGGCGTCAAGCAAGTGTGGAAAAGCAGTAAAGCTAACAGCACGCGGATAGATGACGTATATACTAAGTGTGTTACGCGTGCACCATATAAGTATATATATGCTGCAGCATGAACCTACTTTACAAGGGAGGGAGAAACTAAGCAGAGAAAAAGCTTCGAATTCTTGGTTACACTTTACTCACTGTAGTAGCTTGATTGCTAATGTACGTCAAACGTGTCCGATTACGACTGATCATGGGAAAGCTTACATAAGCATATATATAGCAATAGCTATGTACGCTGTTCTAGCTCTGTCTCACATGGGACCTATAAGCAATGTACACACGTCGCCTTGACGTCAAAGCTATCTAGCGGTTTACGGTTGGGACTGTATGTGGTCCGCGACCTTAGACGATCGATAGTATAATAAAGTGCGAGAAAACGCATCAATGTCAAGGCTAGTCGCCGCCGTCACGACTGGAAACATTCCTCTGACTACCGCTACCGCATTTCCATATACACACCGTATAGTATACAGCGACTTTTGTTGCTGCTGGGTCTAATAGTTGCTCCCCAAACTAGCAAAGCTCGATCTAAAGCTCTCACCAGCAACATGTAGCAGCTTTGGCAGCACAAAGTCACCCATGAAGGAAAACAATCCAACCGCGCACAAACTTCAGTTTCCAGCTCCTTTTTGTTTATTTTATTTCTAATCACGTTGGAAAAACAAAAAGGTTTAGAAACCTACCATGCTGACAGTTTGTTAGTACAGCTGTAACTAGTCGATGCACCATTGCGTGCGTATATGAGTGGTGTACATTTCTTTTATTGGCCTGTCCCAAGTTCAATAGCAGGAAGGAGCCCAAGGGGCCAAGTCTCACATACATATAAAATACAGACCCATAATATGACAAGTTCCTCCCTACTTCCTATATAGAGAGAACATTTTTCTTTTTCAAGGGCCCCAAATAGAAAATGAATTTTTCTGCCACCCTTACTTTTTGCACCACACACCCGCACTAGTAGTAGTACTGCATTTCCCTAACTCTAGCGATGATGGTGTGCTAGTGCTACATTGCAAAAGCTTATTACACCTTAAGTAATGCTCTCATCTTGCGCACTTTTCCTCTTTACCCTCCTTTCTAAGCTTAATAAACTATAGTTCCTCTTGGCTCTGAACTGTGAAACTAACAACCCTTTTCTTCTCTCTGCATCTGTTTTGGAAGAAGAGAGCCCACAACACTAAAAACGAGGTGATGTGCATGTTGTATAGGTCACTTCCATATCAGGAAGTATAAAGAGTAAAGGATCAACATTTACTTTAAAGGAGGCAACTTCTTATTATTTTTGACTAAGTTTATAAAAATATTATTAACATCTACCACATTAGTGTTACATAAATGGTTTTGTATGTGATGCTATAGAGTGCCACTGGTGGTTCATCAGTAAATAATAGGTGCCAATAGAAATAAGAACTATGGAGGCCCCGGCTGGGCCATGACTACATGATTTTTACGTGGAAGCCACAATCTCTACTAGCAATAGATTGAGCGTAAGTAGAAATCATCTTATTTTATCATATGGCAGTTGTCATAAGCCTCCATCGCCAGTGTATAACTGTCGCGTACACAGTGACATTATCTAATAACTGTCGTCAACACAAATAATTTGAAATTATTTCATGAAATGATAGTGAATAAAATAATGTCCTAAAAACAAAGCTATAGTACTCAAAAAGGATATGCAACTTTGTAATTGAATACATTTTCCATCTGGAAACTATTTACAATCCAGTATGTGTTCTAAAGATTACTATTTTTGAAATCACATTTTAATGATTTTCAAATGACACCAAAACAAAGTTGCCTTAGTGCTTGAGAAGGGATCTCAAACTTTTTAGCCTCAAAACTTTTTCCCCTTTAGAATTGGAGTTTTAGGGTACCCTAAATAGCATGCATTGCAGTATATTTCACTACAGAAGTAAATACAAAAGGAATGTACGGGCCACCTAGTCACAAGTGACGGTGTGACATGATAAGGAATGGCTAATAAGGCTTTTTCGATCTTCTATTTTTCCTAGATTTATAAATTCGAGAAAACTATCTAGACTAGTGGTTCATGTGTGCATGCCACCGGTATAAATCATTTAGTTAGATTCCCCATGTGACCCTAGTATCACCGATTTCACTGGTCTTTCACACGTGTGGTTCAGCAAAACCACCATTACACATGCATAGTCTCGTATGTAAAAATGTGTGTTTTTTCTGTACTAGTGACAAAAGAAGGTAGATTATAAAAATACATTTTATTATTACGATGGTGCTAATTTAGGTATGAAAAATATGTTGTTTTGTTTTTGGTACAAATTTGGTTAAAAGTTACAAACATTTGACTTAGGGAGTTAGAACAAACCCCCGATCCTGCTTTATATTTTTAGGATCTTCTTCACCACGACAAATTAAAAGTGCTTATAGGCCCAAAGTGGATTTTGTGCATCGACGTTCATGATTATGTGGATTAACAAAATTGATGAGACCGTGTGCATGTTTTTCAGACCAAGTTGTTTATTGAGTTAGACTCCTAAAATAAGGCAAATGATATGCAAATTTGAATTGAGACTAATATTACTTCTTTCTGAAACAAAGGATTGACACGCATATGGTGGAAATGACAAAAGGAGATGAAGTTTGGATGAATATTGATCCGTCATCATGTGAAGCTTTTATTTATCTATATTGTGGCTTGGTAGAATTTCCTTTTCTACAAAATTGATCAAAATGGAAAGTATACTTATTAAATGAAGATTGAGATATAAGTGATTACATTTGATTTGTTTCATGTGGAGGGTTTTCAAATCACATCAATAAGAATCACATTCAAGCAAGAGCTATGATATTGGGGAAATGAAATTCATTGTATATATATAATTTTGATTCAAGACTTAGTGAGACTTGAGAATGCCTTGATTGGGTGAAGAAAAGCAAGGATATAGTTTCACAGAGGTACCAAGGATCGCATGATGGCTGAGGGACTATGGCCAAGGTGATAAAGAGAGTACTTGTATTTTAAGAATCTAGTCAAGCTTTGAGGGTTCACACTATCTACATGATCAAATCAATTATTTAATGATATGAAGAGTGGCTTGTGGATGGTAAGTGTAGTCTTGATCATATTGCCAAAAAGGTCCTAAGCAAGAATTCAGCTCAATGATACGTTTATGCTCACAACAATGGTAGTGTTGATGACTCTCAAGTGATGAAGATTAACAAAGGTTCACGTGGGGGATCCAAATTATGTATCTTTGATATCTTGTGTTTAAGTATGTCATGGATGCAACATTAAATTGCTAGATGAGGCAAAAAAGGATGAAAACTCATAAGAGATTTGACTATTTAACACTAGAATCTAGTTTTAGTGGGCAGAGAGGCATAAGGCATAGCTCGGAAAAACCTACGACATAGCCTTCTAACGACAATTTAGTGTGAATGACTACATATACTCATTCGACCCTCTTTGGAGGTTTGTTGATGCCTCTAATATTGCACGGCTTCATAATAGCCTTGCAGTATTTCCCAATCCTCCCTTTATGGGATTTGTGTGAAAGGTGATGTACACTTTGGATTGGAGAGTGTGATTTGAGTTAGTTGACTTTGAGTGACCACCTAGTGAGCTGAATTCAACCATTGAGGACTTCGTGGTAGTGTCAAGTTTTGTGGCGAAACATTTGTCACTATCTCTGCTCCCTACTCCACGAGCCAGGGCTGGTGAACATCCAGTTTGTGGAATACCGCCAAGTTGTTTGTATGGGCTATGACCTTGGGAAAAAAAAGATCAACTAGAGGAGACGAGGAATTAAGGGGAGAAAAATAACTTTATAAAAAACGATGTCTAGAAAATTAAATAACAAGAATAGTATAATAGATGGATGACAGTGAGAGGACATATATGAAAAATAATTGGACAGAATTCTATTTATAATAATATTGCTTGTTTTATGTATTGTAGGATTTATTATAAGAGCTCCATCCTTAATCACATTTACTCAGGTTGGTGTTCGTTCGAACCGTCCTCGACAACAATGAATGAACTAGCATGGCTGGCGCTGCCTGCCGGCTTAACATCCACCCCAATTATGGCTGATTAATCCATTGCTCGTGAATCACGTACAACACTGAGTGAGCTCTCCCTCTTCAATGGAACCGGCGGCTTCAATCCCTGCTCCAAGGAGATGCCAGCTGCGGCAGCTCGTCTCATCCAAGGCTCCATCCGTTCTTGCTCCACGGTCAACGCTGCCCCGGCACCTATCCGCCTTGACCGCGTCGTCCGTCCCTCGCGCGATGGTCACCGCCGCGTGCAGCACCAGCACACAGCGTCGTCAGGGCGGCCTCCGAGTCCGCCGCGCGCGTCTTCATTCGGGCCGACCTGGCGGCCACCGCGGCTTTCAGGACGCCGGCATCGGGGCACTCCAGTTCGACGGACGCGGCCCCGCGCGGCTCGCGCCTCGTCGGGCAGGGGACGGGGCTGGGACCGGGACCGGGAGGCGGCGCCGCTCCGGCGGCCGCGGTTGCTGTGCCTGCACGGGTTCCGCACGAGCGGGGAGATCATGCGGCGGCGGGTGGTGGTGGGGAGGTGGGCGCCCGGGTGACCGCGCGGCTGGACCTCGTGTTCGCGGACGCGCCGTTCCCCGGCCGAGGGCGCGTCCCCAGTGGCCGGCGTCTCTGACTTCGACCCGCCCTACTACGAAAGTGGTGCCAGTTCGTCGGCGACGGTTTCTCAGCTGCCGGAACCTGGACCGTTGCTTCTCCTACCTCGAGGACCTGATGGCCAGAGATGGGCCCTTCGACGGGCTGATGGGCTTCTCCCAGGGCGCCGGCCTATCTGCCGCCTTTGCGGGGGCTCCAGCAGCAGGTAAAGGCTGCCCATCACGGCCGTTCGGTTGGGTTTTTTACAGTTCGGTTGATAGTTTCTGCGACTTAACATATTTGTTGTGGCTGATAGGTTTGAGGTAACAATGTTTTCTATTTTCCGGCAGGGGTTGGCCTTCACCGGGGTTGCTAAGGTGAAGTGCTAGCGATACTTATAGCCGGGGCGAAGATCAGGGCGCCGGTGGATGTCGCTGAGGGCGTTTGACAGCAAGATTACATGCTCATCCCTTCATTTCATTGGTACGTTTGAGTTCTGTTTAACACTACGTATTTGGATACAAGAAGATCAAAAATCTGCTTATTCAATTGGCTGTCTTAGTACAGTTTGTGGTCTCTAGCGTTGTTAAATTTAAAGTTCATACTGTATGTTCCAAGCATCCTCTCTTTCTAGGACACGGAATAACTGTGTGTGTGTGCGGGTGACGACGACTTTGTGAAGGTTCACAGCGAAGAGCTAGCTGTGCAAGCATTTGCGGATCCACTTGTTATACGGCATCCCTGTGGTCACACTGTTCCTAAACTTGGTGAGATCAGATTACTCTCTCATGGTACTACCTTGTAAGGATTTCAGATAATGCTCAGTCAAATCCCGCAAATTCAGCACAAACAGTTTCAGCATTAAGGTGTCGGTGACTTTGTTCATAAGCCTAAGCTAGATGATTTTGCTTTCTGATAAATCTCTCTATGCTTGTATAAATTTCGCAGATGAGAAGGGGGTCCAAACTATGCTCACTTATCTTGACAAGATCGAGGAGGAAATATGGGAACATTCGTCAACTGATTCTGAGATCATGGGCTCAAATTTTAAAAAAAAATCTGCAGTGCTGAAAATCCACGAATTTATAACATGTTGTAAACAATCAGAAAGTTTAATAGAATCGAGAGTTCTTCTTCGCAATTTCTCATCTCTGGGTACTTTTCCCTACTTAAAACTCCTTCATAGCATGAACCAGTCATCTTGTTTCATTGATCTTCGAAATGAACCAAAATCATTGTTCGGATCGGATGCCCTACAAGAATGAGTGCGTTCAGTGTTGAAGAGCGTTTGGCTGCTGCACCTTGCACTAGTGATCTGTTTTGCATGACTGTCGTGTGCTGCCTACTGCGTTGGGTGCGTGTAAATTATAAAGATGTATATTTCATAACGCATCCAATGATACTAATTCGATGTCGTAACTCTTATTTTTATTTTCGATAATTTTAGTTCAAATTATCATCAAACTTGCATTGACGGAGAGAACGAAGGAGTAGAGTTCCGAGAGTTCACCGATTTTGGTTGAGCCTCAAGTTTTTTTTGAGAAGAACACTCTTTCATTTATTCCTTAACCTGGATGGTTAACATAGTTACAAACGCCAAAGGGCGGCTCCAAAGAACCGGGCATATGCGCTTTGTCTCGTTAAGAACTAAACTTCTAGCAATACGGTGAGCATCAACATTCGATCTCTCTATTCTCATGAACAAAATCTACTGCTAGAAAGCTACCAGCTCTATCCTTCAACTCCTTAACTATTTGCCCGTAAGGGCCCAGACCTGCCCCATTCAAATTTCGATTACATTCTCCGCGGTCCGGCAAGCGGACCGATGAGAGCCTCCCGTGTCCGATGCCGGTCGATCCCTCTCTACAAGCCAAAGCCTCAGCGTTTCGGGGTCAGTGATGCCTTCAATGACCAAACCCGGCGAACAAGGTACTTGCCATCATAATCTCGCTATGGCTGCCACTGCTACCCTCCCGGAGTTTTTGGAGGCGGCATCAGCGTTGATATTTACAAATCCGACTTGGGCGGGATCCAAGTCGTTCTTGTCCTCAAACCGAGTTTGCATCCCAGGTTTTGGTGATTGTTTTTGGCTTGATCTCTTGTAGCTCATCACAATATTTATTAATGAAAATATGAGTCGAAGCGGGCTCGGATAAATACCTTCATGGATCACTTTCTCCCGGCATACCAGATTGCCCATAGTGTGGCAGCGACCCGAACGCATCAACATGCGTAAGTGTCTCAAACAGCCTTGTTAAGCAACTCTTAGCATCAACATCTTGCAAGTTACACACATGCTCAACTAGCTCCTCCTTCTCCAATGCCCAAACGATTTGGCCATGTGACATTCTACTGGAGAATGCGCCATGAATCATCTCGCTCCACAAATCGGCATCGTCCGTTGTCGACCATCTTTTATGATGCAAAAACATCGGTGGACGGTAAAGAACACCTAGCAAGTCTCCAAAGAAAAATGCTAACTCCCGTTGGCACTTTAACTTCGCCGGAGTGATCTCCACTCCCCTTCTCTTCCCTTCCAGGTTCGACCTCATAGCATTTTCGAGAGAGCAAAATGCTTCGCATTTCTTAGCATCCTATCTGCTGATCGAGCGAGAGAACACCCCGAATCTTCTCGTAGTGCCAAGCCCAAAATCTTCTTGGACCTTGTAGCTCGCGATATTGAGGGGATAACCTCCACATCGGCCCGGCGTAAAATTGATTCAACTTATCCCGATCCCATGACATCGTAGTGTGATTAATCAACTCTACTCGTTGAGGTTGGTTTGGAGCTACACCTGGATCGATCTTCGGATGCTATCGGTCGGCAACCAATCATCGATCCCGAGGCGAGGTGTCTTCCGCGAGTTCCAATCCTCTTGATGGGGCCCATCCGCATCACCTCTCCCATCAAAATTGATCTCCATATTTTTGATGGCGTGTGACAGGCTGGAATCCAAAAAATGCGTGTTTGGAAAATACGACTTTGAGAATCCTCGAGCTTAACGAGGGCCGGCTCTCGCGGTATCCGCCAAGCTTGTTTTGCTAGAAGGGCCAAGTTGAATAATTCAAAGTCCTAAACCCCAATCCTCCCATGAATTTTGGCATCACCACATCGTCCCATGCTACCCGGCATGTCTTCCTTTTCCTTCTTTGCTACCCCACCAAAAAGTTGTGCAAGGCTTGTCGGATGTTTGCATAGCCCTGCGGGAGCTTGAAGCAAGCCATAGAGTAGGTCGGTATTGCTTGAACCACCGAGCTTTATCGAAAGACTTCTTTACCTCGGTTTAAAGACATTGCTCCATCCACCCTTGAATTACGGCCCAAATTCTATCTTTCAAATATTTAAATGTTCCATTCGACGAAGAGCCAACATCGAGGAGGGCATCCCTAAATACTTTTCATAAGCATTCATTTTGTACATTTAGGACAGCTTTGATCTCATCTCTTCGCCGCTCTCCCGACACTTTTTAGCAAAGTGTATAGAGGACTTTGCAGATTTAATCTCTGGCGTCCGGAAGCCGCACAATAAACTTGCAAGGCATTCTTTACCACAACCGCACTCTCTCTATTTGCTTTGAAAAACAACGAGCCATCATACGCAAAGAGTAGGTGGCTAACCATCGGAACCGTTGGCGCAAAACTTTTAATTCCCTTGAGATCGATGGTTGAACATAAAAATTTAACAGCACGAAAGGCCCCTCTTTGCAATCAAAAACAAGTAAGGAGAGATGGGGTCTCCCCGGCGAGATACCTCTTTGTGGCTTGAAAGATTAAGTTGAGGCGAGAAAGAGATCAAGAAACCCGACCTCATAATCAGTGGACCCAAAGTTGATGAAAACCCAACTTTGTCATCATGGCCGCAAATACGACCACTCCACACGATCATAGGCCTTCTTCATATCAAGCTTCAAAGCACGGCACCTAAGATCCCTCGCCTTCTTACGCTTCATGAAATGCAAGCATTCATAAGCGATTATAATATTGTCGTAATGAGTCTCCGGGACAAAAGGCGACCGTTCCTCCGATATAATATCGAGGCAAAACCAATTTTAATCATTTGGCGACCACTTTTGGAAACGATCTTGTAAATGACATTGCATAAGCTGATCGGACGAAACTGACCGAGCTCCTCGGGGCTAGCAATTTTTGGGATGAGAACAATAATCGTGTCATTTATAGCGTGGAGTTCCTCCTTCCCACTCGAGAACACCCGTAATCGCTTCGTCACCTCCTTCCAGCATTGGTCGGTCTTGTCGTTGAAAAAATGGGCTGGGTAGCCATCCGTCTGGCGCCTTTGTTGGGAACATTTGAAATAGGGCTTCCTTCACTTCTTTTTCGTAAAACGGTGCTATCAAAGCCTCATTCATCTTAGCCGTTACCCTCCTTGGGAACGCGGCGTAACCACGGCATCCATGTCACTCGTTCCTTCGACGTATAGAGGTCTTGAAAAAAATTGTTTGTCATATCACTAAGCTCTTGCTCATCACGGAAGTCATCTCGCCATCGGGCCTCTTGAGTGCCTTGATCCAGTTCTTTTCTCCTTTGGCTCGCTCTTAGATGAAAGAACTTAGTGTTCTTATCACAGAACGCAAAACCACCGCACCCTTGATCGTTGCCTCCACATGATCTCCTCCCGAAATGGAGTTCGTTTATTTTCTCAATCATCTTTATTTCAGCATGCGAAGGACCAACACGGTCCAGGTGCGCGTTGCATTCTTTTCGACTTCATCTTTAAGCTTGCGCGTCTCGTCTCACATTGCAAAACATTGTCTCTCCACGCTAAGGCGAGAAGAGACATCTTTCGGTTTCTTCGAAGGTCTGCATAGAAGCCGGCACCACCTTCTCTTGCCAAGATTCGATCGAGAGTCATTTGGAAAGAGTCATGGCTCTCCCACATTACCTCAAACTGAAGCGACTCGGGGTCTTTCTTCTATTCTCCTACGCCCTCCATGATAACTGTCGGGCCATGATGCGAGGCCGCCGCCCCAGGTGTTGAACACCCGCCGACGGAAAAGCGAGAGAGCCAATCTCCGTTACTAGTGCACGCGGTCGTTCGCACTTTCGACAATAAGTGCCACCGTTACCTTCTTCTCAAAAGTCCATGGCGGCCGGAGTAGCGTCCCGTCAAGCAAGCCCACACATCAACAACTTCCGGAAGGCGCTATACGTGTTTTGAGATTAGCGTTCTGCACTCAATGTGCTCGAAGGATGTAAAACTTCATTAAAATCACCAAGACATACCAAAAGAGAAGATCGGAGGCGATTTGATAAACTTAATCGAGATCCACGTCCTATGTCGTTCTCCAACTTTGGGCTTTCCGTACACACAAGTAATTCTCAAGGGTCGAGGTGTCACCCTCTTTGATGATAGCATCGATGTGGTGCGTGCGGAATACGGTAAAAGCGACACAGCGATATTATTATTCCAAAAATACCTAGACCACCGCTACGGCCGACAACGCTCCTTTGCAAAAGCATTGTCATAACCTAGCGTCTTTTTTAAACCCTCTACGCGTGCCTTATGCACTTGAGTCTCAAGGACACATAGAATGGTAGGGGTGGCTTTCTTGCGGTCAGCGGCTCTTTTACTTTATCATTTGCATTGCCAATGCCGCGGCAGTTCAACTAAACAACTCATTGCTTCCTTGGGGGTCTCCTCGGAGGAGCCCGCCTCTTGATCGTGCAACTTATCATCAAAAAGTTGTCCTCGCTTGGCCTTCTTTCTCTCCCTAGGTGAGTAGTAAGGCGGTGGTGGTGGTGGAGAACGACACCCGCCCCGTATTTGCCCCCCCCACCCTTGTTCTCGGGGCCATCACCCGGCTGACGGCCGTGTCGGTTTTATTGAGCGGTGTCTCTCGGTTTTCCGATTTTCTTTGCCTGCATGTCTCCTAGCCCGGCCGAGCGGCTTCCTCGAGCCCGAATTGCTGCTAGCCACGGTCCCCTTGGCTCTCCACATTGGCGTTACGCGCCCCTAGCGGCGTTCGACCACCCTGCCGAGGTCTTGCCGTGTTACGTCCACTGTTCTCCTGTGCACCATCTCGAATGCGGACCCCTTGGTGTGCGGGCGCCATGTTTCCCGGCTCGCCACCATCCGGTCTCCAAGCGCAGGTCGCCGTAGCATGCTCGCGTCCCGCACTCCAGCAGGGTATGACCCATGAAACCCACGGTTTCCACAAAACGTGGAAGCTTTTCATACTTGACCTGAAGAAAAATCTTCTCCCTTTCCATCCGGGGCTAGAGACACCACACGAACCAAGCGCACGGTCGGCCTGGTAGGAAGACCTAGCACGGTGGAAATCCACACTCACTTGTGTTTATTGCCCTCATATCTACTTCTTGCACCTCGCCCACTTTCGCGCCCAACTGCTTTAGGATGGCTTCGGTGCGGTAGAGATGAGGTAATTTATGGATTTGAATCAAGCAATCACCCGATTGGGGAATAACTCTCGGCCTTTGTAGTCGATCCATCGAACTCTTCCAACATCGAGCATAACCTGAGCGACCCGGGGTCCCTCCTCCATAATCCTTTTCCAATCACCCAAACAAGATGCTTGTATGGCGAAGAGGTTTTTCTCAATGAAAGCGGAAGAAATCTCCTTCGCCGGGTTCCATGCGATCGCATGGTAGTCTCTCAGCGAGCCACACTGAATTTCTTTGTTGACGAAGTTTTGCGCCGCCATCCACTTCACCTCAGGGAGATCATCCGGACCTCTTCTGCCCGGCACTGCGCACGAATCTGTTCGCTTCACTAAGGTGAAGCTTGCTTTCGCTTCAGTCGTTCACGTCGGATCCTCGCCGATGCCCCCATCTTGGAAGTCGCGGCCGCCATGGAAAGCGTCGAAACACGCCCGGGACCGGTGGAATCACGCCCGAGGCCGGGTAGTCGGGCAAGCCGACCCCTTAATCATTAAGCAGCGTCTCACCGGTCGGATCGGTCACCTCTCTCTCGCGAACTCGCGGTGGTTCCCTCGTCGGCGTAAAGTCGCGTAAGGTCTCTCAAACCCTAGGAAAACCTTAGGTGGGAGCCCCATAGGTGGGGGTTGAGCCTCAAGTTTTTTTTTTTTTTTTTTTTTTTTTGGAGAAAAACACACACTCTTTATTGATGCACTTGTTCAGCGGATTTACAAATGCCAAAAGGCGGTTCTAAAACCGGACATGTCTACCTATATCAAGCGAAAGCAAACTCTTAGCTAGAGTGTGAACATCAACATTTGAATTCCTATTCTCATGGACAAAATCAACCAAAGAAAAATCACGAGTACGATGCGAATCTCTTTCACTATTTGTCCATGCAGGCCCAAATTTCTTCCTTGTAAGTTTTTTGATTGCATTGGCAATCGATGCCAACCTTCTTTGAAGTAACCATGAGATCGGTAGCCAAAGCCAATCCTTCTCTGCGGGCCATCACCTCGGCCAATTTACGGTTCAGTGATTCCATCAAGAACAACTCACGAAGCTCGAGAAAATTACGCCCGATCGGACTATTGCGACCCACGGATGCCCTTTTGATTCTTAGAAATAGCGCATCTACATTCACTTTCACGCAACTTTGTTGGTGGTGGCACCAGCGTGGTCTTTGCCTCCCCGAACTTGTGCCTTTACTACCTTAGTCGGCTTTGTCATTTGAAGTTCAACAATATATTTATTGATGAAGCTATGTGTTGAAATCGGGCTTTGAAAAATATTTTCATAGATCGCCTTCCTTCTTTGCGTGCAGATTGCCCACATCGTCACCACAACTCGTATGAGATCGGCATGTGGCATTGTTTCTATCAAATTGGCCAACCAACCTCTTGAGTTCGTCTCTTGCATCTCAATGAGGTGTTCAACGATTTCCTCGCTCTCCAATGCCCATACACATCTCGCCATATTACACTCCGGCAAAAGTGTTTCGAGAATCAGGGAGCCCCACATAAAGCACTTGGCGCATGGTGCGCCATATTCCATTTGGTTGAGAACATCGTAGACGGTAGAGAGTGCCTTGCAAGCCTCCATAGAAACATCCGCACCTTTGAAGGCACCATGATGTTCCACAAAGATGTCCCTCCTTTTCCTCTTTCTTTCTATTTGATGTTGTTGCATTTTCCGTTAAAGCACGCCTCATTATAAGCATTCTATATGCGAGCGAACCGTGAAAACTCCCGTCGTGTCGTGGTGCCAAGCCCGAAGTCGGGTTGGCTCCGATTGCCGAAGGATATTGATTATCGTATCTATATCGGCTTGCGTGAAAAATTTCTTTAGTTTGTCCCGATCCCAAGTTGCCGATGTACTATCAATCAACTCACTCACTAGCGTGGCGGATGTGGAGCTGCATTGGGTCTTGGCCTCCTCATCTTTGTCAGATGGAAGCCGGTCCATACTCCAAATAGAAGTAGTCGAACCATTACCAATTCTCGATCAGCCCGAAGCTGAAGCACTTCCCTCCCATCAAGCCCGACCGCCAAATCTTTGAGGGAGTCGAGCCAAGATTTGCTCCCAAGAAATCACCATGTGGAAAATATACGCCTTTAAAATTCTAGCACTTAGAGATGCCGGTTCTGGAGGATCCGCCCGGGCTTTTTTTGCCAACAAAGCAGGTTGAACAACTCTATATCCGCGAAACCCATTCCACCAAGGAACTTTGGCATGATCATGTCATCCCATGCTACCCAGCTTGTCTTCCTCTTTCCATCCTTACTTCCCCCACCAGAAATTCCTCGGTAGGCCATTAATATGTTTGCATAGGCCGCGAGGCAATTTAAAGCAAGACATAGAATAGGTGGGTATTGCTTGGGCAAGCAGTTTAATGAGCACTTCCTTGCCCGCCGGATGACAAGCATTGCTCCATCCATCCCCGAATCTTATTCCAAATCTGTCCTTCAAGAATTTGAAAGCACCTTTGGTTGAGGAACCCACATCGGATGGCATTCCTAAATATTTTTCACTTAGACATTCATTTTGAACATTGAGCACCGACTTAATTTCCTCTCGAATATTTTGTTGGCACTTCTTGGCAAAGTGAATTGATGATTTGTGCATATTGATCTGTTGCCCGAAGCATCACAATAAATCGCAAGATATCCTTCACCACTACCGCACTCTCTCTATTAGCTTTGAAAAACGGCAGTTGTCATCCGCGAAGAGAAGGTGGCTAACCATCGGTGCCGTTGGCGCCACTTTAATACCACCGAGCTCGATGATTTGTGATCGTGATTTTAAGAGGCACGAAAGGCCCTCTGCTTTGCTATCAAAAATAAATAGGGAGAGATGGGGTCTCCTTGGCTTAATTCCTCTTGTCGGCTTAAAACTGCTCAAACAATCTCCATTTAATAGTACGTAAAAAGAAACCGAGGAGACTAACCGCATAATCATTTTGCACCCATAATTGGTGGAAACCAAGCTTGAGCATTATTGCTTGGAGATAATTCCACTCAACCCGGTCATAAGCTTTCTTCATATCCAACTTCAAAGCACAACACCTGAGGGTCGAGCTTTCTTTTTGCTTCATGAAGTGTAGACACTCATAAGCTGTAATAATATTATCTGTGATCGGCCTACCCGCACAAGCGCTGATTGTTCTTGAGGATATAATCTGCGGGAGCACCACTTGAAGTCTATTTGCCACCACCGCCGATACAATCTTGAAGATGACATTGCAAAGACTTATTGGTCTAAATTGGCCTAGCTCCTCTGGACTAGCAACCTTTGGAATTAGGACAATAAGCGTATCATTAATTGTATTCGGATCATCTTCACCGCTAAGCACCCTCGAGACCACGAAGTGATTTCCTTGCCACAAAGATCCCAATGTCATTTGGAAAAATGAGCGGGAAAACCATCGGGGCTGGAGCTTTAGTTGGAAACATACGGAAGAGTGCTTCTTTTACTTCCTTTTTCATGCGGTAGCGAGCAAACCTTCATTCATTTCTGTTGAAACTTTAAGCGCACCGTATCGAACAGCTTCCCTATTACGTGTATCTTCGAAGTGTAGAGATTTCTGAAAAAAATTAGTAGTCATCTCGCCCATCTCCTTTTCATCGGATGTAAACTCACGTTTCGACTTTCTCGAGTTTTTTTTATCATATTCTTCCTCCTTCTACGGCTTGCTCGGAGGAGATGAAAAAACTTTGTATTCGATCCCCTTACGCCGCCCACTGAATTCTCGAGCGTTGACGCCACATAATTTCCTCCCTGTGGTGCAATTCATTTATTCTTTCAATGGTCTTCAACTCGGCATGAGAAGGCCCTAGTCTACTTAGGTCCGCTGCATCCTCTCGAGATCCTTCTTCAAGGACTGTAATTCCCGTCTCACATGGCCAAAGGTTTGTCGCTCCCATTTTGCCTAAGTGGTACGCTACTCCCTTCAACTTGAGTTGCAACTCCTCTCATCCGCGCTTCACGGTCTTGCTGCCATAATTACGCTAAGGATGAATTGAAAGCCTCATGTGTTTCCCACATCATTTCATATCACGAAACGGTGGCGCTTCTTACGCACTTTATCTGGCGTGCGCCACGTCAATAAAATGGGTCCATGATCGGACGGCTCTTTGCCGGTCTTTGTACCTTTGCACTAGGGAAACGCGGTACGATCTGACACAAGCGCCGCGATCTAATCGGACTTCGGCAATATGATCCACCACTGACCTCCTTTTCAAAAAGTCAGCTGCGGCCCCTAAAACCGATATCGATTAGTCCGCACACATCGACCATCTCCAAACGCTGCAATCCCGGGCGCACTTCTTTCTTGAACCCCAACATGTTCCGGCGATGTAAAACTTCATTGAAATCACCAATACAAACCCACGGCAAAGGAGATGATGATCTAATAAACTTGAGCATGTCCCAAGTCTTATGTCGCTCACTCACTTGCGCCTCCCGTAAACACATGTAAGTCTCAAGGGTCAATGCCCCCTCACGTAACAATGGCATCAATGTGATCTTTGTGAATACGGTAACAAAGATACACTGATATTATCATTCCAAAATATCCCCAAACCACCACCACGGCCATTACTGGCATTTGCAAAAGCATTATCATAGCCTAGTGTCTTCTTCAAACCCTCCACGCGCGTTCTATGCACCTGTGTTTCGAGAACGGACAGGGCTAATGGGGCAGCATCCTTCGCGAACTCGCGAAGTTCTTTAACCTGTCGCGGCATTGCCAAGTCCACGACAGTTCCAGCTAAAACACTCATTGCAAGCGGCGCGCGATTCCTCGAGGAACCTTCCTTCGTCATATCATTCACGTTACCTTGTTCCCTGGTCAGATCCTCAGAAGACACCATCACCATCATAAGACAACCCGACAAACCAGGTTTTCGTTGCCGCTGATCCTGCCAAGGCCGGGTAGCCGAGCAAAGTCGTCCCCTAGATCAGCCCGAACAGGACAGGGAGAGAGAGACCCGGTGGTGTCGTGGCCAGAATACCTTACGACGATGAAGAAAGCGCCGGCGGAAACAGACTTACGCTTTACTTGTTTGTTGCATAACTAAACTACAGGATGACTCAACTTTTTTCTTTTTCTTTTTCTTTTTCCTTTTTTTTTTTTTTTTTTGTGGTTGGAGTCCAGCCCAACTTTGCGGCCCACACTGACCAAGTTTGTAAAGCACGGGTCAGCCCATACAACAGCTCGGCCCGGCAAGACAGCAACACTGTGCATCTCGCAGCCGGCACGGTTTGCTCGAACAGCCGCAGAGGGCAACGAGATGGCGGCGGTGCTTGCCCGAGCCGCCGCCCGCCTCAAGCGATCCGGCTCCGGCTCCGGCTTCCACCTCCGCTCCGTCCTCGCGGGGCACGGACTCTTCTCATCCGACGCCGCGACGACTGCTGCTCCTGCGGTCGCCGTGGACGACCGCGCGGCCGCGGGCGAGGACGATGGGGACGACCTGCGCAGCCGCATCTTCCGGCTGGGCCTGGCGAAGCGGGGCGCGACGGCGGCGCTCGAGAAGTGGTCCAGCGAGGGACGCGCTGCACCCGCGGCGGAGCTCCGCCAGATCGCGCGCGACCTCAGCCGCGTCCGTCGCTTCAAGCACGCACTCGAGGTTCGGTCACCTGCAGAATCCTTGTCCCTTCCGATTGCTTTCCCTATCATGAGTGCCTTGCCTGTGCTGCGTAGTGAAGTTTGATCTGATCTCTTGATTTTTGGTGGAAATGGTTATTTTTATACAAATAAAATAATAGAAATTTCTGGCTTGAACCTCAATAAAAGGCACGAGTCCAACATTCTTAGTACTTAATAAATGTAGAGCACAAGGCCAAAAACAAGAAAAGCATATAGATCAAAAGGTTCTAAATTATTGCCCTATTCTATTGATAATGCTCCAGCTCCACCCATGTTAGGTGAAAAAAATTTGCATCGATATTGTCTCCAAAGCATGGCAAGGCTATGATATGAGTCCTTCTGCATAAAACCTGTAGAAAAGAATTTAATATGTGCACGCGGTGTAGGTTTATCTAGCTGATGAATAATTAAGATGGTTTTGTTGCCTGTTTAGTGGTTTCCAGTGCTGCTTCAGATGCTTCTGGCTCCATAAAGCTTTTTTGTTTAAGTAGGTTTTGTTGTGGATTAATCTGAACATTGATAGGGCATAATGTTAACTCTGGGCAATCTTACTCTAGGAAGCTTTATTCCAAGTATGTAGCATCTGAACTGTATTCATGTGCTGTAGCTTTGTTCCTTATTAGCCGTTATTGATTAGGGTGCCTATGAAGATGCTCCTCTTGTTATAAGGCTGGCGTGGCGGCAAAGGTTGCAGCTATTTATAATAAGTAATTATCATTCCATCAATTGAACTTGTCTCAACTATTCCTTTTTGGGCCATTTTATTGCTAGCTGATACTAGCTATTATGTTTCTATATTTTTACAACATGATGAGCCATCTTATCTTTACATTCCTTTGCCAAATGGGCTTGATACTAGCTATTATGTTTCTATATTTTTACAACATGATGAGCCATCTTATCTTTACATTCCTTTGCCAAATGGGCTTGTGTCATTGAGATTGGATAATCTTGTATGAGAACTACTGCTAACCCTGAAAAATGCCATCTGCCAGACTTTTTACATGGCGAAGCTTATAGCACATATTCCTTTCCTCTTATTTTATTGGGTTGTTTATGCTGATACCCTACCAAGAGTTACATTTTGTCAATGGTGGTTGAAACCTTTCCCCTTCTGTCTAGAAAAAAAAGAAGCAAATTGTAGCATTAACTATTAACTGCACATTTTATAGGTAGCAGACTGGATGAAGACACATCATGAGTCTGATTTGTCTGAGAGTGACTATGGAATGCGCATTGACTTGATTACCAAAGTTTTTTGGTGCTAGTGCTGCTGAAGATTTCTTTGAGAAGCTTCCTCCTGGAGCCAAATCGCTAGAAGCCTATACAGCTCTTCTCCATTCTTATGGCCGATCAAAGATGACTGATAAAGCTGAAAGGCTGTTTGAGAGAATGAAGGATGCAAACCTGTCTATGGATGCCCTGGTTTATAATGAGATGATGACCTTGTATATTTCTGTTGGGGAGCTCGATAAAGTGGAGATCATTGCAGAAGAACTAAAAAGACAAAACGTCTCTCCAGATCTCTTCACTTACAATCTCGGGTCAGCGCAGCGGCTTTCGTCCCATGGATCTCGAGGGCTTCAAAGGAATTCTCGATGAGATGTCCAAAGATCCAAACTCCAAAGAAGGATGGACACTGTACCGAAACCTCGCCTCCGTATACGTCGATGCGAGCCAGCTTGTGGGCTCCGGAAGTTTTTGCTGGTGGAGGCCGAGGCCAAGATCAGCCAGAGGGAGTGGATAACCTATGACTTCCTCGTCATCTTACACGCCGGCCTCGGCAACCAAGAGCGGATCAAGGACATTTGGAAATCCATGGTCATGACTTCGCAGCGCATGACGAGCCGGAACTACATCTGCGTGCTCTCTTCCTACCTGATGTGCGGGCAGCTGAAGGACGCCGGGGAGATCGTTGACCAGTGGCAGCGCTCTAAAGCCCCCGAGTTCGACATCTCTGCCTGCAACAGGCTGTTGGACGCCCTTCTCAGTGCCGGTCTCACCGACACGGCAGATAGGTTTAGGGAACTGATGCTGCAAAAGAGTTGTATACTGACTAGCAGGGCAACTGCGGTTGAGTGATTACGAGTTTTTTTTTCCCGACTTTGTTTGTGTAATGTGAATGAATAAAATGGTGTGGACTACCAAATATATTGGCAGGTCCGTGGCTTGATGAAGCACATTGAGACCTAATGTATGGTTTTTATTTTTTTACATATAAGTCGACTGTCAATTCAATGTGTGCTCATGCGTATGTTCTTGCGATCTTCGCGTTCCTGTGTCCTGGCCTAACTACCGGCATATTTTGTTTAGCTGTTTCTCACAAGAAACGACAGGTACAACGGCTGCACGCTGGTGGAAACGATGCTGTTCCATACTGTTTGTCCTACGCTCCACATTCTCGCCACGAGGATGGTGATGGCATCCATGATTGTGCGCAGAAAGAGACCGGTTGTAGTTGAAGTTGCGGTTCTACAGGAGTTTGGTTTTCAAGTATTTCGAGCCCTATCATGCGTTGCCATCACCACCTTCCACAGCCCTCGAAACCTCAGAATATTCACGGTGTCAAACACTCAGCACACGCCCTGACATCCGCCGCTGCTTCGTTCGACATCAGAGTGACGTAGTGTCCGCTAAATTTGTCAACAAGATCCATCCAGAATTCCAGATGCAGAGTAGGGAGAGGCGAGTTTGGAGACAGCAACGCGCGCAGGGAGGATCGAGTCAAGGGGCAACCGGGCGGGCAGGGCTGCAGCTGCAGGGGAGGGGACGCCGAACTGACTGACGTGGCATCCGCAGCAGCACAGCACTATACATAGCGTCTAGCAGCAACACCAATCGGTTTCTCACTTTCTCGTGTCGTCAAAGCAGAATCGCCCCGCAGCAGACCGCCCGGCCGGCCGGCACTCCCGGCAGTAGTGGTGCCGCCGTTTTCCCCAATTCTGCGCCTCTGCCTGCGTGCGTGCGTGCTTGCTTCACGAGGCGCGATGGGGACACGGGAGGTGCTCCTCCTCCTCGTGCTCTGCCTCCTCGGCGCCGGCATGGCCGTCGTCGTCGACGCGCAGTCTTCGTCTTCGTCAACTTCGCCGTCGTCGTCCTCGCCGCCGCCACCGCCGCAACAGACGCCGTTCGGGCGCACCATGTCGACCTTCATCACGGTCTCCATCTGCGTCTTCTTCTTCTTGCTCTTCATCTGCGCCTACGTCAACCAGTGCCGCCTCGCCGACCCGGGGGCAGCGGCAGCTGCGGCGGCGGCGGTGGCGGCGGGCTGCAGCGGGAGCAGCGGCCGGGGGCGGGGGCCCCTCCAGGGGGGGAAGCGCGGGCTGGACCCCGCGGTCGTCGCCACGTTCCCCATCGTGTCCTACAGGGAGGTGGTGGAGCACAAGATCGGCAAGGGCGTGCTGGAGTGCGCGGTGTGCCTCACGTCGTTCGAGGACGACGACGACCTCCGCCTGCTGCCGCACTGCTCCCACGCCTTCCACCCGGAGTGCATCGACCCATGGCTCCAGTCGAGGGGTCACCTGCCCGCTCTGCCGCGCAAACCTCGAGAAGCCGGCTCCGCTGCCGGTGCTTCTGCCGTTGCCGTTGCCGTTGCCGTTGGTGGCGCCCCCATCGCCGTCGCCGTCGCCGGTGGTGCCGGCGGTGGCGCTGTCTCCGCGGCAGCAGCGTTCGCCTTCGCCGCCGCCGGAGGCCGTGGCGATACCGGTGCTGGACGAGGAGAGCTCGTCGGCGGAGGACAGCGACGACGAGGACGACAGGAAGGAGGAGGCCATCGAGCTGGAGATGCTGCGCAGCGCGCGGCGCGCCGCGAGGATGCCGCGGTCGCACTCGACGGGGCACTCGCTCTTCGCGGCGGCCGCCGCGGCCGCGGGAGGAAGGCGACCACGAGAGGTTCACGCTGCGGCTGCCGGACCACGTGCGGGAGCAGGTGCTCCGGTCTCGCCGCCTGCGCCACGCCACCAGCCTGCTCAACCCTCTCGGGCTGAGCTCTGAGACTGAGGGGAGCTCCCGAGGCGGCGGACGGTGCGCGGCGGCAGGAGGAGGAGGAGGAGGAGGATTCGGCAACAACGGGGGCAGCAGCCACGGCGGGCGTCGGTGGCAGTCGTTCCTGGCCAGGACGGTCTCCTGGGCGCGAGGCGGCGGCGACGGCTCGGTACGGAGAGGGTGGGACGGGTCCACGAGGAGGGGAAGAGACGACGGCGAGTCCAGCAGGAAGGGCGCGGCCTCACCGCCGCCGGCGGGCCGGCCGTAACTGTGAGGCGGCGGCGCCACGTACAGCGGCCGGCCGAAATGCGGCCCTGACGAGCTGTGTTTTTTTTTTTTTTTGGTGCTGTATTTGTTTATTATTAGGAAATATTTCGTGATAGCGGCTTGATTTTTGCTACACTTTTTTCAGCTTTTGCAAAGCTTGATTCGTTCCCACTCTTTAGTTTCCCGGCCGTTCTTTAGCTGCTACACCTCGTATCCATCCACGCTTCTTTTGATTTCGAGATGGTATGGTAGCCTCTCTTTTTGCTGTCACGAATCGACGTGAGTGGGAGTGGGGAGTAGCATTATGCTGCAAGCGTCAGCTTTAAGCTAGATGATCTGCGCTCGTTAATCGTGATTTCATACTGTTGCTCTCTCAGTAATGGGAATGCAAATCATGCAGTTCACATCTTTCTTCTTCTTTTTTTCTCTCTTTTTGGTTGTGGTTCTGCACGTGTCAATCTGACTTCGAGACAAATTCATCCATGTGGGGACAAAGACGAATGCGAGCAGGCGTTTGCAAAGAGTGGAAGGTTGTACTGTAACACACACCCAAAGCCAAAATTTTGGGCTTTGCAAAAGCAACGTGGAAGGTTGTACTGACTGGCATAAAGAAAGAGTAAAGAAACCTTGTAGGATAAGGTGGCCGTCGCCGGCCGCCCCCATTTCAAAGGCGTTTGGCGTTTGCGTCTCTAGCGGCGGCTCCTGGCTACGGTTGGTTGACGTCGCCAGGGACAGGACGGGGACGGACGGCGGTTTATCTGCCCGGACGTGCCTTCTCCTGCACGCTGCACTGCCGTGTAGAGATTTTGTTTATCTTGTGCGAAACAAGGGGAGGCAATGAACGAACCGTCATCGGTCGGTCCAGTGGCGTGGCGCCGGTGCCGTGGACGCATCGCGAAAAGAGTCAAGTGTGCCGGACAGAAACGCCGCCGATATATCATACAACTTGGTGATGGATTTGATTCATCGTGCAATATATACTTGTGAATTCGCCGGATCAGGCTTACTGATCACTTCATGGTCGAGTAAATACTTAACGTCTGTCCTACGACTCTACCCAAAACCGCTGCAGCTAAGCCATTGGCAACGAAACTAGGGGATCTTTCTTCGTGCCAGACCATGCATCTATACTCCTTTTCTCTACCTACGTGTATTGGGAAGAATAAAGTGTTCTTGCTTGGCCCTCATCAGTCAGCCTTCAAAAGACGACGACGGAGCCGATCGATCCGGGCCTTGTAGACTGGAGTCCCCGCGACGTCCCGGACTATTGGTGGGTGAGTGGTGAGTTGGTGACCACCACCGCGATTAGCGTCTGGCGACGAGACATTGGGCGTGTTTGATCCCTAACGCATGGGCCGGTTTGGATAAGGGTTAGAAAACACTTTTTCAAGCACTTTTCTAATCACTTTTCCAAGTGAGTGTGTCTATTGGGTTGGGCTCTACCAAAGAACCCAAATATATCCCCCGAAGGGTTACTTTTTTTTGATGGGTTAGAGCAAAAAACCCAATCTAACCCGTGTGTTTGGATGTTTTTGGGTTATTTGGCCAAAAATAACCCAATCTAACTCTAACCACGACATCCAAACACAAATATCAGCCCCCGAAGGGTTCTTCTTTTTGGTGGGTTAGGCCAAAACAACCCAATCTAACCCATGTGTTTTTGATGTTTTTGAGTTATTTGAGCAAAAAATAACCCAATCTAACTCTAACCATGACATCTAAACAGGGCCAAGGTGCCGTCCTCCCTGACAATTCTGACCACTAATAGCTGAAACACGGCCTCCTTTGGATGTAATCCCGACCAAGAACATGCCGTGGGCCGTGTCCTATATATAGGCCTATAATAAGTTTTCATTTCTTCCATAAAAAAAAAAATAGTTTCTGATGAAGCGTGGTTAGCGATCTCGAACTCATTCAAGAGCGTCCTGTGCATCCATTTACGTGCGCATGATTTGCCAGGGAATAAATAAGAGCTTTGTTCAATTACCTACCGTCTCTGTACACCGATCTTTGTGAGAAGAAAAAACTGCTATTTGGCGATCTTTGTGAGAGAAAATCGCTATTGGTGGGTGGTGATGCTAAAAGCGACCAGAGGCTAAGTCATGACCGCAAACAGCAAATTCATGCACAAATACGTACTCCCCTGATAAAGACCATGACAAAATGGATGGAGCCGCGAAAGCTCGCGGTGCCGGCCGTAAGCTTCCCCTAATTCACTGCTCCAGGCAGGACCCCGAGCGGACACGTAGCTACTAGACGCCGGTGCTGATTCACTGCTCCGGCCTCCGACGCGGTGTCCGCTGCCGGCCGGACTGCCTGTATCATGTCTGTTATGAAACCGGAAACAAACCGGAAACGATCTGAAAATTTCGTGCGACGATCGAATGCGAGTCATTCAGTGCCAAGTGTCTGGGCGGGGAGCACTGAGCAGCCGACTTGACGTCGAATAGGATGAGATCCGGCAGTGCATTGACGGTCTCAAGCTCATCCGCCACAGGCCACGGTCAGTCGGCCACAGAGAAAACACCTTGGCCTGCGCACATATACTAGACTATTTTTATTTTGCTTGTTAATGCAGGCGTGTCCTGCGCACATATATATACGATATTATTATTTTGCTTGTTAATGCAGGCGTAGGTGATGTGCACTACAGTACGTACTCTACTAATCTTGGAATCAGATGAATAAACAATCGACGAAACTGGGTGTGTTTAGCACCCCAAATTCCTCCCAAATTTACTATGCAAAAAAGAAGATTCCCCCAATCGTAGGTAAATACGACATGTATGGAGCGAAATATAGGTAAAAAATTAAACTAATTATACAGTTTAGATGTACATGGCGAGGCGATTCTTTTGGCTAGTTCGCCATGGTAGGATAATATTTACCACTAACAAACGAAAAAATTAATGCGATGTGACATCCATCCAAAATTTTGCACCAAATTTTGGGTGCTAAACACACCCACTGTTTCCCATCCGATAATGTCTTGATGTCAGCTAGGTACTGTCAGGATCTTGCTCTGGACTTCCACAACCAGCCGGCTGCCGCATTGTTCGTTTTATTCTGCTCTGCAGTTCAGACGTTGCTGCCAGTGCCAATTGCAGAAAACAAAATAACAATAGTAGTGGCGGAATAGACCGGAGTATTTCTGAATGCGACAGTTTGTTTACAGGCATATTAGATTACAAAGAGAGGAAATGCAAGTACTTGCAAGTAGTACGTTTTTCATGGCAAATGACGGAATGGATCTATGGAGGAAGCTCAACTTGGGCGTCCGGCACCATCTGGATCGCGATGACCTGCCTAACCTAATGCAGAGGGGAGATGCAATTTCCTCCAAACCATTTAAGACAGACAGACCAATGATCTCCCTCTGACAAAACGAACCCTAAAAGCAAAGACAGGACCGACCGACAGAATGCAATGCCAATGCCAGCTAACAACTCAAGTAGTACGTGATTTTGTGTTAATCCCCGTATTAAATTTTGCTCCAAGGAATTCCTGAATCGAAGCTGCAGAGAAGAACAGAGCTGTACAGTATACATTTCTCGATTTGCAAGCATCCAATTACTGGATCCGAGTTCCAATCCAACTTCTAACCTCTTTGAGATCACAAGTATAAGGGCTACATACAGATCTTGGCTGTCGATCGATCCAACAACAGCAGCAACATCTCATCTTATTATTACTAGCAGCGAGCAAAATTTAGCTCGGGTATGTGGTGACCGCCATCACTTACAGTGGCAGCACCGAGCTCCGAGCGCGGCAATGACGCGAGAAGAACGACCTCGGGACGCCGCTGCTGGGAGTGGGAGTCACCAGCCTGTCGGTGCTGAGGTTACTCCGGTGGCCCGATCCCGATGCTCTTCGCGCGGGACGGGACAGTGCAGCGCTTCCGCCTCCCACCGATCTGCTCCTCTTCAGGAGCTTCCTCCGGCAGCCGGTCGAGCTCCGCGACGTCCGCCGCGGTTGACACTGCCGCAGCGTCCATCGACGCCGCGCGCCGCACGTTACGCGGCAGCGGGCACAAGAGCTCCTGCGGTGGCGGCGGATCTGCGGAGCTGGATTGTTGCTCTTGCTGGTCCTCGTCTGCGGGTGAAGCGTCTCGGCCGTCGCTCTCCGCCTCTTGTTCGTGATCCGGGGCTGCATCGCTCGCCGCGCCGACAAGCTGATCGGCTTCGGCGTTGGCGTTGGCGTCTGGATCAGGTGGCGGGCTGGAGTTGGACCCGACGCTCTCGTTGCCGGAGTCGGCGGCGGCGGCTGTGACGGCGGGGTCGAGCACGTCGGAGCGGCAGATCGGGCAGTTGACGTGCGCGCGGAGCCAGGTGTCGATGCAGGGGACGTGGAACGCGTGCGCGCACTTGGGCAGCAGGCGCACGAGCTCGCCGTCCTGGAACTCGCCGAGGCAGACGGAGCAGTCCGCGGCGCCCAGGAGCCCCGCCCCGGCGCGGTACCGCGTGACGGCGATGGAGCCGATGGACGCCTCGTCGAGCCCCACGGTCCGGATGTTCCAGACGTGGTGCACCACCCCGCCTCCTCCGCCGCCGCCCCACTCGCCGTCGTCGTCGAGGTTCGCCGCGCCTCCCGCGTTGAGACGGCGGCGCGGCGAGGAGCGCCTGTCGTCTCCGCCGGACCTGCCGGCGCCGCACGGCGACCGAGACGCCGAGCAGGATCAGCGAGACGAAGGCGATCACCCCGGCGGCGATGAGCGCGTACTTGATGAAGTGCCGCCGGTAGTGGTCGCCTGAACCGCCGCCGCCGACGCCCGGTGGTGGGGGCCCGTATCCCATCCTCCTCCCTGGTCCCTCCTGCCGTTGTGCGCCGGAGAAGGCGCCGGCGGGAAAAACTGGAGGGAGACATGGAAGCCCAGGAGGAGGCAACCATGGGGAAGGGAAGGGCCAGGACCGGAATCAGGGGTGCTGGGAGCCAACGGTGGCGGCGGCGGCGGCGGGCAGACGTACCAGTGCCCGTCCTCGTAGCAGCCCACGTCGCCGGAGAAGAGGGCCCGGCGGTGAGGCCTCATGGCGGACGGGCGAGGCGATGGATGGCGTCGTCAGATCGGCGGCGGCGGCGGCATCTGCTGCATCGGGCGCTGCTGGTGGAGGCGGAGACCAGGCGCGGAGAGGAAAGTGGTGGGAAGCGTGCGGGGCTCGGTTGCTTAACGCGAGCGAGTAGTGCGTGGACGGGGACGGCACGGCTGTGGCGGTGCGGTGCGTGGACTGGGGGAGGGGCTGGCTGCCTGCCCGGTGCCCGCTGCTGGATCGCCGCAGCAGCGCCGGGGGGTTTTGGTTGGTTGGTGGCCAAGTTGGACTAGGCGCGCCGCGCGTAGAAAAACTTGCCCCGCGCCGCGGCCAGTGGCTTGTCACTGTTGGCATGGAGTAACATTTTCTCTTCTTTTTTTCCCGTTTACCCGGCTGAGGACTTGGTGAACGCTTCTCATGAGGAGGGGTACGATAGGCCTGACGGTACGATGACTGGAAGAGTGACGTCGCTGAGGATGTGGTGATTGTGATGTGGTTCCTCACTTCCGTCTGACCTGTTCAGCAGAGCAGCTTGCCCCGGCAAATTATGGCCAAACAGCAAGCAAACCAGCTGCCGTCCGATGGCTCGCCTCGTGTTTGACTTCGACCTTTGCAATTGCAAGCACCAGAAACCAACGATCCACCCACTACCACTCGCTTTGAGTGCTCGCCAACGTTCTCCTGCCGCCTGGCGCCTAGGTAGTGGCCGCACTGCAGCAAGTCAACGACGTGCGTCCGTCTAGGGATTCGCCCAGGTGGTCCACGGGCTCTTCCTTCTCAACGAGAAGTAAGAAGCCTTGTCACACGGGCCTAGTAGTTTTCCTGCCTTCCAGCCTGGTTTCGTGTGTTCGTGGGCCAAGATATCTGATTCTGCCGGCCCAGACGCCCTGCCTGTGCCTGGTAACCCATCCTGTGCCGGAGCGGCGGCGGGCCGGCGACCGTGCGGCACGGCGGACGACCGCGCGGGCGCGTGCGCGTGCCAACCAGTCAACCGACCCACGCTCTTCCCTACGACCCGCCGCCGTCAGTGGTGGTAGAGCCTGGTAGGTGGGACTGGGTGTTCCAGAGGCCCGTCTCTTCATGGCGGCAGTTGTGAGCTGGTACGGGCCACTGATCGACCTCTCGGCGGCGGCCAGCCATGTCGGCGGATTCGTGCAGCTACTGGCGGTCGTTCGCCGCATCCTTCCCCACCAGGTACGTCACGCGCAATCCTGAATCGGACATCCGGCTCTGCGGCGGCGCTAGCTGGGGAGGAGAGCATTTGGATTTGGAAGAGCATTTCGATTTTGAGGGACAGTCTCTTTTCTCTCTGTTCCTAGGTGCACAATGCTGCAACCGGAAGGACGTACCAGAAAATCATTGTTGAAGTCGGCGACGATACACGGTCCAGCTTCTCTGTCTCCCTGTGGTCCTCCAAGCATAATTCCAGCATAATCGCTGGCGATGTCTTACTGCTGCAAAGTGAGGATCATAACTGTCCAGTGCCTGTTGTGCATTGTCACATTTTTATGTAGTGCGCTTTCACTTGTACTGAAAATGCTAACTGTTTCCAGCACATTTGCTGCTTACTGTCGGCTTATCATTATTTCGTTCCAGATATTAAGATAGTGCAATTTAGAAATGGCCTGGAGGGAAGAGCCTCTCAGATGTCTTCAGTCCAAGTATTGTTGAACTCTAAAGACTTGCTGAACCCTGAACCTGAAGGTATTAAGTTGCAGTCTAGCAAATGTTTCTTTTGATTATTCAATGATACAATGTTCCATTTGCAAAGCAAATTACAGCTTAGTTTTCCAATCTATACCTTATAGCGCATATGAAAAACACATTGGCAGGTAACAATAAGGGCTTTGAGGAGATTATCGTTGGTTGAGTAGAGACATCGTTCTGCTTATTACTGACAAATTGACAATTATTAATGGTTTCAGGTTGCTGGAATCCTTTTTTCTAATATTGTGCTAATTTGTTATTTTATACTTCGTCTGGGTGCCTGGGTTGTTGTTCTTTGAAAAACCTTTCCTACCAAGTTAATTATCTGAACTACGGGCAACTTGGTATCATGCAGGCATTCTTTGTTTATTTAGAAAATATTCTTTTAAGAGTTTCTCAGCAGGAAAATATGCCTAATCTTTTATAGGAATACGTGAACTAATAAGCAGTTGCAAAGTCGGGAATACTACAAAATCAAAGCTAACAAGAGTGGCAGAATGGACCATATTTAACTAAAGGTGCTCTTGCGGAAAGTCATCATCAGGTAAAATCTACTGGAATAATCCAATTCAGTTTAACTGGAGCAAAGACCTTACACTTGCCTTTCCCTTGAGGGCTCAACTGCTGAGTTTTCACCATCTACACTGGATTGTATTTGACTTTCGTTTTTTGCATCATCTCACCCTCGATTACAATGATTATGAGTGAAAGAAAAAAACACAACTTCAGGCATTGATGGTTCTTAGTAGATAAGTTCAAAATTGAGTATGAAAGAAGTTGAGTATTACAGTAAATTTTCCTTGCCATATAGCATTGAGATACTCACTCTATGTACTAAAACTCTTAAAGTACTATGCTGCAGATGCAGGTGGTGTCGAAGAACTGGAAACAAACAAAAGAAAATGAATCAACACATTTTTTGTCTATATCAGAGCTACTCTCTCAGAGAAAATTATGTAATATAAACTTTTATGCATGCATCCCAAGATGGTTTTAGTGAGTTCTCTGACCTGCCCCCTTAAGGCAAACTTATCAGTGATCGACAGACATTCTTTCAAAGAGCACAATGATATTGTCAGAGATTTGGTTACTGCTGGATGCAAGTTATGTGGTTCACCACTAAATCACAAGTAGGCATCTTAAGACCTTGTTGATGTTTGCTTATACATAAACAGTATTGCTCTTCTCGTGATGTAATTAATGTACATGCAGAAACACGTCTGCACTTGATTGTCCAAATAACCCAAAATATCTTCATGTTCCTGGTCAGATATACAAGCCGTTTCTGGTAAGACTTCCTACAGCCTGAATTTTTATTTATCTAGTTAAGGATATTTGTAAAACTAACTTATCATTGTACGCAGATATATATCTATGACCAATCGGACAAGTTCCTTTGCTTGTGAGGAATAGAGCTGCGGAGACCTTATTTGCCAATATCATTGCAGATGATGTATCTGAATGCCACAAAAGCCACATGCTGTCAGAGATCTATGAGTCGTGTAACTTGAGCACTTCTGGTATGATAAACGGTTCTGGCAACAAAGAGATGGCAAAAAGGAGAAAAACCGAACAGAAGCCTAATTTATATCTTGTTTGGCTTATTCTGATCAAATGTCTGCTGAGCGAAGGCAACAACAGTCCCTTCTGCTTCCAGATTTCAGTCAACCCTGAGAAGAATGTTGAGGATGGACGTTTCAATTGGTTTGTTTGACAATGCCAATACCATGAGATAGCAACTTTTCATGCAACACGTGGTTTAAGTTGAACTAACTCAACTTTTTCCTAGAAAAACACAAAACTTATTTTCCCACAAGAAAAGTCCCTTGGTCATTGCATCAATTGAAATCTTGCTGACATGCTGTCCTGCACAGCAACTTGGTTAGGGTGGCAGAGCAACCAGATTTGGACTCAGCATGAATATGGCAACTTGAGCAACCAGATTTGGACTCAATCTTGAATATGGTTCAAAATGTATCTTGCCCATTTTTTAATACTAATCTTGGAGCCCGCTGAAAAGCATTTTGAATTTGCACATATACAATGTAACATGCAGCAGGACTCTGAGTAGCATAGAAGAAAGGCGATGCAGTACTATCATTGTACAGATCTGGACCTTCTTGTCTTTTTTTTTTTTTTTTCCAGAAATAACAAGTAATTTCTTTCATTGCTGTAATGTGTGCACTAATTTTTACTTTACTTTGATGACAGTATGGTTAGGAGTTAGCTGCTGCCTGTAACACTATCCTTAAACTGTAAAGGCTTTTCCAGCACTACGCAGCATATTGCTGTGGTTGAAAGATTATTTAACAACTTGACACTAAGGTTTTTACTGATAGAGATGAGCTGTTTTATGTGCTAAAATAACATGTTGGTTGATTCCTCATGCTAACAGGAGAATTGCCTGGGGGCATCTTTGTTTAACGAGGCGGTTGAAACAGTGCCGCCGTTGTTTATTAGATGAGGTGGGTCATCAGCGTCGTTAAGTTTCTGACATATTTTGTTATTACTTGGTGCTTTTCTTCACTCTCGAGCCTCGACTTTGGCATGTACAATATCGCTTAGTAACAGGAAGTTTCCCCTCTGACGATATTTCTACTTTTCTACTGGTGGTTTTGATTATTCTGTAACGTTTTGTTGAGCCGGCCTCCTTTCAAAGTCAACCTCTTGTCTCTTGTTTACAAAGCAGCAACCTACCAGTCAAGTTTGTACTAAAACAACTACTAGTCAAAGGTTTCAATAAAAAAAACTACTTGTCAAGGTTGATATGTAGCTTCTTGCTCTTTACAACTGGCCGTGTTCTCCTTCAATATATATATAATTGATAGTTGGCTCAGAAAGATAGATTTCACGGCACGGACGAATCAGAGGACAGCAACACAAGCTCGTTGCCCCAAGCAACAAACTTGCTAGATATCATCAGAGAGTAGGTAGCTTCGACGTAGAAGAAAGCTTCAGTCCTTTAAATCCCTCTCTAAATCCCATGGCCGCGCTCGGTTCCTCTGTTACCTTGTCTGTGGTTTCTCACCGTCACCACGGGAATCCAGTGATCTCTGCATCTTGTCGTCATCAGCAGAAGCTTACTGGCTTAACGATGAATTCATCAGGCATGAACAATGTCTTCCCTGCTATCAGAGGAACTACTACACGGTAATTGCATCTCTTTCTTACAGTTCCTTATAGATCCTAATTCACTATGTATCAAGTCTTCTCCAGAGTTCAGACTTGAGACCTCACCTTTTGTTGTACTATAGCTTGTATCTTGGCATACAGCTACATGCAGCCACTGCACAACGGCTTTGTTTATAAAATTTCATCTGTTTTTTGGTCAGAATTCCTGCAGTTGGTCCTGGGCCTGCAAATCCGTCAGGAGGAAACCTCCCAATACCCAGCATGCCTCCATGGTTAGTGAGTGAAGAAACAGATATATGCATTTCTTGTTCATCGTTCAAATGTTACCAAATGTATCGGATTGATTTCCTTCTCGTGCTCCAAATTCATCCGCTTCTCAGGGCCAAGTGGTTGGTTGGTGCCGTCATAGTTGCAATACCAATCTACAGGAGGTTCAGAACATTAGAAGGTAAAAACACAGATCGCATACGTACTCATCGCTGTCTGAAATCGACTTGAATTCTAGCATGTATATATATTTTGTGATTGTAACATTTGCGGTCACAGATAAGATAGAGAAGACGGCAGAGGTGGCGATCGAGGTGATCGACACCGTGGCGGAGGCGACGGAGAAGGTCGCCGGCGAGGTCGCTGACGCATTCCCCGGCAACGAAGACCTCAAGGAAGCAGCCTCGAGGATTAAGACGGTCACGGATGCGATCGAGGAAGACGCCGAGAAAGCCGAGGCTCTAATCGACAAGGTCAGTTCAGTTACGCATTCTATTTTCATCAGCAAAGGAAAAAACGCAAGCTACTGACTGGTACACGAGAGTACGCTAGGCTTTTGATTACGGCAGCTGCTAGTGTCGCTACTACGTAAAGCTCATATGCTAGTTACGTATTAATTTTTTGCTCGATCTGTTCGGATGCTGGAGATACGTGCTGGTCTAAACGATCTGGTTGTCTCGTCTGCCTAGGATTGTGATAGTGACTAGCACGTTGTCAGTTCGGTGAGTGGGGCTGTGGGGGATCAAAGCGAGCGTGAGTTAGCTCGCGATTTTTATCATGTATGTGTTAAACAGTAAACTGGATGATGCTGTTTTGTGGTAAGAGAAAAACAATATACCACGTCTCATAAGCAGAGCGATAAGTTCAATCTAGCGGATAGGACGATAACTTATAGGAGTCTTCAAGAATTCATACCAAACACTGCCTTATTCTTGCGTTAAGGAGGTGGAATGGATATAATAAAACTGTTTTATTTATAAGAGAAGAAATTGTATTTATACTGGATAGTGTCAGAAGGAAAGTGACTCGGTACGTACGATTGGTACAATCACGGATCACAGACTAGGACTGGGCTCGTTTGACTTTGTTTGGCACTGTGTTCAGTCATTACCATTACCATTTCTACATGTTGTTATATATATGTATGGATATGAAGAGGATAACTATTGCGATCGCTTATATTGATCAGGTTGACGAGATAAAGAAACAAGTTGATTCAATTGTTGATCCTATAATCGACAAGGTCGTGAAGGATAACGAAACATCATAGACAACGACGAAAAAGAGGAGGCGGGCGGTGAATTGAAGGTGTGTAAACATTGGTTGGGTCGTGGTTGCCAGAACCAGAAGAAACTACGGAAGCAAACATGACACATCTCATATCGTCTCCGGCCTGTTTACCTCATTTGGTGTTTTCTAATCACATTCCTGTACAATCTCCTCACTGGTTTCCATACGAACTAGTACGAGAGAGAAAGGGTAAAAGTAGCGACATTTTTTTATGCCTCAATACCAAAGTTGGTGTATCTAAACTTGAACATAGTAAACTCTCACACCACCCACAGCAGGCACAGTATACGCAAGGTAGATAATACACCTATACCTAATGACATACACGTGGCATGAACGACATCTTTTTTTTTGAAACAGAATGAACACGACATCTTAATCATTGTAGAGCATCCTTGAGACTGCAACTTAAAACTGCAAAGAAAGTGAGAAAAAACGGTGTGAAAAATTGCCTTGTAAGCAGCGCCTGAAGTCTCAAACTTAGGTTTGTCGGCGTACCCGGCCGACTGTTGAGGCTAGTTTGTGATGACTTCTTCTTATTGTACAGTTCTTGATTCCCGCGGGGTTGAGGGCTTGTCAATGTTCTCCTAGCGCCTAGACAAAAGCCGCAGTTCATATAACTATATATTTAACTTAAACATAAATCCAAGTGTTTAACATACCAACAACCCGGACAATGAAGTAATTAGCTATCCATATGCATATGTAGCAAGTCTCAAGTTAGGATACAACCTGGGTAAATAAGCATTCAATTTTTAGATGTGGATACAACAACAAAGACATGTCCTCATCATAAATTTAGATAACAAAGTTCTCCGTGTCTTTAATATATATAATCATTGTAAGCATTCTTGAGACTACAACTTAAAACTGCAAAAAAAAAAGAAGAAGGAAAAAACGGTGCAAAACCGGCCTTGTAAGCAGCGCCCGAAGTCTCGAAGTTAGGTTTGCTGACACTCCATTTAGGCGTACCCGACCGACCATTGAGCCAATGGCTAGTTCGTGATGACTTTTTTTTTATTGTACGGTTCCTTATTCCCGTGAGGTCGAGTGCTTGTCAAAGTTCTATCTAGACAAAGCCGCGGGTCAGGTATCTATATATTTCACTTAAACATAAATCCAAGTGTTTAACATAGTAACAACCCAGGCAATGAAGTAATAATTAGCTATCCATCTACATATGTAGCAATTCTCAAGTTAGGATACAACCAGGGTAAATAAGCATTCAATTTTTTGATGAGGGTACAACAACAAAGACATGTCCTCATCATAAATTTAGATAACGATGTTCTTCTTTAATGTATATAATCATTGTAAAGCATCCTTGAGACTGCAACTTAAAACTGCAAAGAAAAAATGAAAAAAACGGTGTGAAAACCTGCCTTGTATGCAGCACCTGAAGTCTCGAACTTAGGTTCACCGGCATTCTATTTAGGCATACCCAGCCGACCATTGAGTGATGACTTCTTTTTATTGTACGGTTCCTGATTCCCGTGGGGTCGATTGCTTGCCAGTAGTCTCCTTGCGCATAG
The DNA here is from genome assembly GCA_015847255.1 of Hyparrhenia diplandra. NCBI lineage: Eukaryota > Viridiplantae > Streptophyta > Magnoliopsida > Poales > Poaceae > Hyparrhenia > Hyparrhenia diplandra. Next base: position 36,961 of record JADLZK010012916.1, read on the forward strand.
ACAAAGCCACGGTTCAATCAACTATATATTGAACTTAAAATATAAGTGTTTAACGTAGTAACAACCCAGGCAACAAAGTAATTAGCTTTCCATCTGCCTATGTAGCAATTCTGATACAACCTGGGTAAATAAGCATTCAATTAGGATACAACAACAAAGACAGGTCCTCATCATAAATTTAGATAACGACGTTATCATTTTTTAATACTAGTGGACAGGCACGTGCGCCACGCACGTGTCTAGGAAAAGTTCATTCATAAAGGAGAAAATATTGAAAAACTGGAATTTTTGAGAAACAATAGTGTACATTTGAGAGAAATAAAACAATACCAAATATATAGGAATAAAATGTGTACGTATTCGCAAGAAGAGTTTGCTGCTTGATTCATGTAATGGATGATAAGAATTTACTTAGAGAAATGAATTTACTTAGAGAGAGATATATGAAGAAGATGGATTATTCGAGTTGATTTATTAAGAACCCAGAAGCAATGGGCGCTCCTTGGGTTCGTAGAACTACTGGACAGAGAGATCGGTTGACATTGACAGGACACCGTAGTAGATCTGCGAGTCGGTCAAGCGCGCTGGGGTCCTCAACAACAGGCGATCAAGTTGGCGGTGGGGATCTGGTTGACGGAGGGGAGGACGGCGAGGATGCCTTCGGCGATGGAGCCGAGCGTGTCACAAGGCCACCTCCAGGTGCCTCGTCGTGCAACGTCCCTGTGCCCCTTGGTCTTGATGGGTGTGGCATCGTCCATGGCGAGCGGCTGAGGACAGATGACGGGGACACGGTTTCGTGGATCTGGTCCATCTGGATTCTGAATCGAGGAGGAATCGAGGAAGGGGCGTCGTTATTTCGGGAGGGGAACGATTTTCATGTGCGGGGGAGAGAGCGGTTGGCTGTATGGCCAATGGCCATGCAGAGATGCAGGGACGCCGCGGGTATATACTACTAGTTTGCTAGTTGGCTCACAGAGAGAGATAGATCTCACGGCAAGCACTACATCCACTACACAAGGCAAGAACTACATCCACTACAGAGAAGACAAGCAATACAAGCATATTGCCCCAAGCTTCAGCCCTTCAAATCCCATGGCCGCGCTCGGTTCTTTTGTTTCCTCCACAGGCATGGCACTTCACACCTCTGTGATTCTTCATCGTCGCCACGGGAGTCCAGTGGTCTCGGCAACCTCTCATCACCAACGAAGTCTTAATGGCTTAGCGACGAATTCTTCAGGCATGAACAATGCCTTACCTATCAGAGGAACTACACGGTAAACGCATATCTTGGCTTCAGCTGCCGCAGTGTCTTACCTATCAGAGGAACAATGCCTCCTAGGATTATATATTCACCATGTAGCAAGTCTTTTCCAGATTTTTTACATTTTAGTAGTAGCTTGTATCTTGGCAGATATGCATAAGTTTCATGCAGCTACTTTGTCACCTGTTTTGGTTCAGAATTCCTGCAGTTGGTGCAAATCCGTCACCACCGTCAGGAGGAAACCTCCCAATACCCAAGATTCCTCCATGGTGAGTGAAGAACAGATGCATGCGTTGCTTGTTCATTCCTTGTTTCTGAATGTATCTGATCGATTTCCTCCTCGGGCTCCAAACCTATCCGCTTCTCAGGGCCAAGGGGTTGGTTGGTATCATCATATTTGCAGTACCCATGTACAGAAGGTTCAGAACATTAGAAGGTGAAAAACAGGGATCGACCGAATGTTCATCGATTTGTAAAATCATTTCCTACAACTCTAGCATATGCATATATATAATTTTGATGGCAACTTTCGTGGAAGCAGATAAGATAGAGCAGACGGCAGAGGTGGCGATCGAGGTTATCGAGAAGGTGGCAGAGGCGACGGAGAAGGTCGCCGAGGAGGTCGCGGAGGAGTTCCCTGACAATGAGAATATCAAGAAAGCAGCCATCAGGATTAAGAAGGTCATGGATGTGATCGAGGAAGATGCCGATAAAGCTGAGGCCCTGATCGAGAAGGTTAGTTTGTTTACGCAATCCATTGCTTGTTGCTACTACATCAGATTCAGAGCACGTTAATTAGGACGTTTGACTTTGGCAGCTGTGGCTAAGACTAAGAGCATCTTCATGAGATTGATCAATTGCAATTCCGTTTCACTATAATGTGAAAACTGAGCTTCAGCTGATCCCTCTTTTCTTAAGAAAAAAATATCAATCCTCTAAAATCTCCCCTCTCATTCTCAGAAAAAGAAGAACAATCAGTAATTTTTGTCAGTCCCTTTTCTTTCTTCCTTGTTCATTGACATCTAAGGAAAATATAGTTGAGCTCACCAAACAAATTGTCTTGGTGGCAGAGATATCCAGCATCTACAAGAGTATTCCTCTATCAGGGATATCCATATCAAACTCACCCGTGAATCAAGCACTCCTTGTTTTTGGACCATCCCATCCAGTGATATCCATAAAACTAAACACATTGTTATTTTTATCCTAACTTAATATCTTGTTTATTTCCCCAAAAAAAACTTCTCTAGCTTAATCAAAATTTAACAAACATATTAAAAGTCCTTAGCATGTGCCCTACCTTGTCCTACTGGGCCCTTCGCCCCTGTTTACACGTCAGTTGCTGCTATTAATTTGTCCTACTAGCATCGTCGTGAATCATGACTCGTGATATTGACTTTCTGCATGTGCATGCATGTGAACGCTCTGCGCCGCGTGATTCCCTCCGCGGAGCTGTGGCGTGGAAAGCGTGGGCTATTCTTTTTCTAGCTATTTTTTTCCTTAACCTTTTTCGGCATTTTTTCTCTGTATTTTCATTTTTTTTTCTCTTCTTTCTCACCTAGTTGAATCTCGTGATCACAAATCTACTTCCTCCATCCCAAATTATAAGTCGTTTGACTTTTTTTTGACAACAAGTTTGACCACTCGTCTTATTCAAAAATTTGTGCAAAATATCATTTCTTTTGCCGTTACTTTCTTTATTAATAAAAGTTCTTAAAGAATGACTTAAATTTGACTATATTTACGTAAATTTTTTTGAATAAGACAAATGGTCAAACTTGGAGCTTAAAAAGTCAAATGACTTATAATTTGAGATTTGAGATGGAGGGAGTACAACAGTTATGAAATAGATTGTCACGCTACTTTGCATGTTTTCAAAAAAACATATTTTTTTAAAAAAAATAAGACTAAAAAGTTATGATGAGACGTTGTGGTGATAGACTGTCGCCGAATAAGTTATGCATATAAATTTGTAGCTTTTTCTAAAGAAATGAAAGTTATGAAAACATTTGAAAAATTAAACCAAATAAAGTCACGATGAGAAAATATGGTGATAAGTTTAATATATAAGTTATGCACTTTTGCTATATTACATTCAGCTAAAAAAATGACGCGCACATAACATCACATATATATTATGCAAACATCACAAAAACATCGTAGGGCATCGCTTCTATACTACGTAAATATTACGACTTGTCCTCTGTGTTTGTGTTTATATAGGTTGTCATTGTCTATTGTCCTTCCATAGTAAAAAAAAAAAAAAAAATTGTCTATCGTCATATGTGATTAAATTGTGCTCATATAAATTGAAGTTTTCATTTGTTACGCCATATTAAAAATTGTAAGATCCATATTTGTTACTTGTGTTTTGTGCCGACTTGTCATAATGTCTCGTAAAAAGTTTGTGTGGTTTACAAGAGATGTTGTATGATGTTTTCTATGATGCTTGCCTAATATATACGTGATGTTTCGTGCCCGTCTCGTCTCGGTTTTCTCCCTCCATCCCAAATTACAAGTCGTTTGACTTTTTTTGGCTCCAAGTTTGACCATTCGTCTTATTCAAAAAAAATTGTGCAAATATCGTCAAATTCAAGTCATTCTTTAAGAACTTGTATTAATAAAGAAAGCCACGGCAAAAAAATTGATATTTTGCACAAATTTTTTTGAATAAGACAGTGGTCAAACTTATTGTCAAAAAAAGTCAAACGACTTATAATTTGAGATGGAGGGAGTAGTTTTTACCCGGATATAGCAACTACATAAGTTATGTGTGTATAACTTTGTAACTATATAAATAAATATATATAAGCGCATAACGATCGTGATCGCATACCATGAGCAGGTTGACGAGATAAAGAAAGAAGTGGATTCAATTGTGGATCCTATAATCAACAAGGGTGCGAAGGATTGATCCTAGAGAAGGAACCAAGGAGGATGAGAATACAAGCTGAATTACAAGGAGGAAAACATTGCTTGTAATGTAACCAGAAGAAACAACAGAATCAACGTGAAGCGTCTAGTAGACTAGTATCATCTCATGTTTGTCTCTTTCGATGTTTATAAGTCACATATGCTATTTTTAAATCATTCTATTCCTACAAAGAGTTAAATGCATCAGGAGTTCATGAACCTATAAGCGTGTGCCGAGATAGCTCCATGAACTTGTAAAATGCACATTTGGGTCCCCAAAACTTGTCAGTGGTGCACTACAGGTCCATGGTAGCCATGCGGGCATTTTTTTTTTTGTTTTGCTGATGTGGCATGCTAGGGTGGCATATATTTTTTATTTAACCCCTTCTATTTATTTTTCAAATAAAAATATACAACTTCCTTCCACATGCGTCGTGCATGTGCGTTCATGTAGTGACTTTGTGCGAACAAGTAGATCGGGGCAAATCCCAAAAAAATCAACTTGCACAATAAGAGCACAAGAACAAGTAAGAACTGAAGTGTAAATAAGCAAAATTAAAGGCAAGAGGATTTGAGGAATCAATCACTGACTTTGTGCGAACCAAAAAAAAAAGGTGGTCGACACAGTTGTGGACTCTGCTGACAAATTGTACTATAGAATTGCTGCCATTACAGTGAAATGGTAAACTGGTAAAATAAAATAAAAAAGGGGCCGCCGGCAGCGACATGGAGGCAGTGCAACGCGCCTCGGCAGTAGCTGGCCGAGCGTCCTACTGGCACGTGCGTGCTTCGAAGTTCCCACGAGACCAACCCGCAGCTGCGCATGCACCTCTCCCTCTCCGGCCTATAGCTCGCTCCATCATCGGCGGCGGATCGGCGCCCGCAGCCGTCGGCCGATCGACCAGCCTGGACATGCGCGACACGGCCCTACCACCTGCTGAGTTTCAGTGCTAGCTCGCTCTCGCTACGGTTTGGATCGTTGCCGGGATGGCCGGCCGGCCAGATCATGAGAGGTCGAGCGATAGGGACGAGACCATTGTGTAGGTCAGGCAGCGATATGCTATGCACAAAGAGCCGAGATAACTACTGTCCAGTGTACTGTACCGTACATGAAGGGGCGATGGATCAACTGGACCAGATCATGCGTATGAATTTTGTGATCTGATGCGATGTGCGATTTAGGGGCATGAGCAATGTAGAGGCACCAAGTGACACCCCGGCCCACTAATTAGCGAACATGACCACCGGTTCCAAACCAACTGTTAATCCCACGGCTCTCACAAATTAATTTCCTTTTCTCAAAAAAAATATTCCCGCATCTTTCCTTTTTGGGAAAAGTTACAAAGTTCTCCCTTTTTTTTTATCCTTACAAAGTTCTACCTCCATATTCTCTTTTATAAGGTACAACTTAATATAACATGTTGGTCTCCTAATATAAGTTACACTCCGACCACATAACCTGGTCAAGTTTGTGTTAAAAAGATTGAAAGTGGTTAGTTAAGTTGTTAGTCGAAGTTCGTTTGAATCTTGATATGTGTGTGTGTCTTATAAAAGAGAACGAGGGTACTATATAATTGATGTGTACAACTTTTTTGTGATAACTTATTCTCAAATTTTTCACCTTTTTTTTTTTTCTTTTACGTAAACAAGCATATTTCCACAATTTTTTTACTTCTCGAAGTTATAAAGTTAACGGGATGAATTCAAGTCCGGTGGAGCCTCCGTGACCCAAACTCCCCGAAATCAGCTTGAACACCATTTCCGGTGATGATCCAAACCTGAAACCAAACCTAGTGGATCCCCGAAGCCCGAAACATTACCCAAAACCCACGACTATATGGCAATAAAAAAGGCAATAATGAATTTCTAGCAATACACGCATGATATACATTGGATATTCACATATAAATCTTGCAAGGTCAAATCAAATTAAAGATGATAAACATGGTATCCTTATTAATGGTTAGCGTTTTTTTTTTTTGCTTAGATGTTAGTGAAGTATAATACAAATGGAACCAATCTAGTTGAAACCTAAGACAACAATCTTTGATGAAATGGGTATTTATTGTATGATTATTATTGGTTGGAAGCAAGACGTGACGTGGTGGCTTGATAGAGTGAAGGCAACAAGAAAAGGGCTTTGAGGTATTAAGGGAGGGTGAAGGGCAAGCAATGACTTGGCGGGTGAAGGACCGACTAGGGTGAAGAAGATAAAGACTTTCATTGAGTTGAGGTATTGATCAAGCTAGAGGAAGTCAAGTTGATGTGGACGATCAAATCATTATTGATGAATAAATGGAATTCAATTGAAGCTTATGGTTGAAGTTCAAATGTGAATTGGCTCTACCCACATTGCTCGAGGTTGATATGCTCAAAATCAAGCGATGAAGACCCTCATGTATATATGAATGATCAATGTGGAAAGCAAAGGTTTGATGAGGGCTGAAGATGAGGTTAAATTGTTTTTAAATATAATTCTTGAGTTTGGAAATGCCACACTATCAAGAGGGATACATCACTATGTTTGAGACAAGAGATAAATGCCAATTCAACCATTGTTAGGAATCTTGAGAGTCACACACACACACACACACACACACACACACACACACACACACACACACAGAGAGAGAGAGAGAGAGAGAGAGAGAGAGTTTGCCACCACGACAAAGCAAAACCGATCACACCAGTTAGATCGTCTAAATTTCTATATTTTAAAATATTGGCCAGGCTGGTTCTCAGTAATAGCTAGAGTAGGTTTGTCCGAAGGGTACCAACAACTAGTTTTGGTGTGAGGCATATTTATACCCCTTTCCTCCTTTATTGGTTGTGGTTGCTCTCCATTCATATACCATGAACAAGAGCCCTAGGTCACTCTTCTTCCCATTGTGAGTGTGAGTGATAATAGTCACACTAGCAGGATCCCTATTTGAGCCCTAAATTAAATATCGGTGTGCGAGCAAAAACACAACTCCAAGACGTTTCTACTAAGGTAGTCAAATTTGGGTGGGCACGGAAACCCCTCATTCCTAGAGGCTCTAGGTTAAGCACCCAAAAGATCAATTCATTATGTTTGAATCCTAGAGTCAAAGTTTGTTTGAATCATGATATGTATAAAGGCGTCTTATAAAAGAGAACAAGGGTACTATAATTGATGTGTACAACTTTTTTTTGTCATAACTTATTCTCAAAATTTTCACCATAATTTTATTATTTTTCTTTTCTATAAACAAGCATATTTCCACAACTTTTTTTACATTTTAGAGTTATAAAGTTACTTGGGCGAAGCACTTACGTAACCGAAAAAGCGCCCCTTGTTTCAAAGAGAGGAGGGACAGGTTATTCACATTTAATTTGATGGTCGAAGCGAATTGAAAGCTAAGTAGTGGTAATTAAGACCCCGGGTGAAAATAGGGATGTCTCCTACGTTACCCATAATATGGAGTCTCGGTGGACTCAAACTCACGAAGGGTCGAGATGGGGACTAGAGGGGGGGGGGGGTGAATAGTCCCTTTTAAAAACTAATCGCACCGGCTAACCGAAACAAATGCGGAATTAAACTTATCGGTCTAGCCAAGACTTCACCCCCTCTAACTAAGACTCTAAATCACCTCACAAAAGATCCTACACAAGAAGAGTGAGGTGACAAGCCTAGCTTGAGCTCCTAATCAATTCTAATGCAAGGTCACACAAACCTAAGCACTAGTACTTCAAGCACGGGTGAGCTCCTACACAAATCTAGTAAGCGCAAGCACAAAGCTCCTAAGCTCACTAGATGCACAATGGACAAGGCAACACACGCCTAACCCAAAGGCTCAAATTACCTAGCTACACAAGCTAAGCAAAGTAACTAAACAAGCTACACAAGCTAGATAGTTACAACTACTCTACTCAAGCACAAGCACAATATATATATGAATGTAATAACAAAGCTTGAGATGAAGAGATTGCAAACCACCGCGAAGTGTGGACACAAGATGACACCGGTGATTTTTTACCGAGGTCTCGGGAAGCTTGCCAACTTCCCCGTACTCCTCGTTGTGTCGACCGACACCTTGGTGGTTCCACGGTTTGGCGAATCACCCAGTGATGATCCTCAAGCTTAATGGCCAGTGCCAAATCCCACAGTTGGGAGCTCGATCGAGTCCCTCGCACAGTGTGAGTCCTCTAGCCAACCCCTCAGATGGTACCGTGTGAACCCACACACAAGTGTGGTAGCTCAATGACACGCTCCACTAGAGTTGCTCTTCACGATCCCCGCGAGGTGAGCACGAACCTCTCATAATCTCTTCTTCGGAGCACCGCACAATCTTCTTTGCGTGCTTCACGAAGTCTCTTGCCACCAAGCCGTCTAGGAGGTGGCAACCTCCAAGAGAAACAAGCACACCGGCTTGCAACACGATCACCTAGTGCCACGAATGCGATCTCTCAACGCAACGCACTAGAACTCGATCTCTCACTCAATCAGATGAACGATATCAAGCATATGTGAGTGGGAGGGCTCTCAAGCACCACACAACAAGCCACAAAGGCTAGAGTGTGCTCGGCAACCACCAAAAGCCGGCCACCCCATCTATTTATAGCCACAAGCCAAAATAGAGCCGTTGGGGTGTTTTCTGCGAGGTGACCGGACGCACCAGGGGTCCGGTCGAGGGTCCGGCCGCCTCAACGGTGCTTCCGGTCACAAAGCGATGAGGCACCCGGCCCACGGTGACAACCCGGAGCATGCTTCCGGTGCATGCGTTCGGTCAGCACCGGATGCTTCCGGTGTGTGCGTCCGGTCGACCGTCGACCACACACCGAGAAACATGCTCTCGCGGACGCGACCGGCCGGACGCTACGGTGAGCACGTCCGGTCAAGCCTCCTGCTTCCGGTCGAGTGTCCGGCCGGCGCTTCGGCCACCGCTTCTGCGAAACTTCTCCGCCTTTGCTTCGACATGCTACCCATCAAGTATACCAAACTTGAGCACGAGGAATAGCATGTTTTCACCACCACGATGCATCCGGCGTAATAGAAAATATGCACACCATGTGCAAGTGTGTTAGCATTTTCACAATCATTTCAAAGGCCGGGTTAGCTCTTAACACGCCACTCGATCCTAACACATCGCAAAGTTAGATCGCTCAAGTGGCACTAGATGACCGATATGCAAACAAGTTTGCCCCTCTTAATAAAGTACGGCCATCTATCCTAAACCGGTCATAAACTTCTCTAAGCACCTATGACCGCGAAATGAAATGCCCTATAGGTTATACCTTTGCCTTGCGCATTTCCATTCGCTTCATCTCCAAGTGTCGATGCAACACATGCACCAACACGATCAACAATGATATGATCCATTTCATATCATCACATGACCTTCTTGATCCATCGATCTTGACCTCACTTGCTCTTCACCGTTGCGTCGGTCCATCGGCGCCAAGTCCCTCGACTTGCCCTTCACACTTGCAACCGGTCCATCAAGCCAAGCCTCGTCTTGATCTTCACCACCTCGGTCACATGACTCCATGTCATGTTTCATATGCAATAAGCTCCTTCATTGCATCATCACGCGTGTGAACTAATTTCACGTGTATAATCTCAATCACACATATTAGTTCACCTAATGTTGACACTCAATTACCAAAAACCACAAGGGACCTTTCAACTCCCCAAAATCGGCTTGAACACCGTTTCGGGTGGTGATCCAAACCTGAAACCAAACCCGTTGGATCCTCGAAGCTCGAATCATTACCCAAAACCCACCACTATACGGAAAAATAAAAAAAGGCAATAATGAATTTCTAGCAATACACACATGATATGCATTGGATATTCACATATAAATCTTGCAAGGTCAAATCAAATTAAAGATGATAAATGTGAGACCCCAGCCCATGGGCCAAGATGGGCCAGGCCAAATTCGCGAGTACTGTAGCGGTTGGGCACTGCAGCTTCGGTGTAGGGTCTCAGTTTAGTACCACATCGTGAAACGAAGTTGAGTTCGACCGGCTTAAAAGCTTCGGTAGGGGGAGGTCGTTAACTCCGGATCGATCCTTTTTGCGCCGGCGAGGACGAAAGCGCAAGAGAGTTAATTAGCGAGGTGTGGTCTATTCAACGTGTAGAGTGGATCTTAACCATCATCCGGTCGGGCGTTACAAATGGTATCAGAGCCAAACTCGCGGTTTCACGGGCGTATGGATCGGGAGCTCGGAAAAGTTGCGCATGGCTCCGTAGAGGGCATGGCAAATAGACCGAGGAGCCGGTAATCGTACGTGAGCCAAGAGAGTTGATCCCGGACATTTGTCTCGTATGGGTAAATTTGGTTCGACGAGGACGCCGAGTCCTTAAGGGTGGGTGGATGTGAGACCCGGCCCCATGGGCCAAGATGGGCGGGCCAAATTCGCGAAATCTTGTAGCGGTTGGAGCGCTGCAGCCGGTGCGGGGTCTCGATTTAGTACCACATCGTGAAACGAAGTTGAGTTCGACCGGCTTAAAAGCTTCGGCGGGGAGGTCGTTAACTCCCGGATCGATCCTTTTGCGCCGGCGAGGACGAAAGCGCAAGAGAGTTAATTAGCGGTGTGGTCCATTCAACGTGTAGAGTGGATCTTAACCATCATCCCGGCCTCGGGGCGTTACAATAAACATGGTATCCTTATTAATGGTTAGCTTTTGTTTTTTCTTAGATGTTAGTGAAGTATAATACAAATGGAACCAATCTAGTTGAAACCTAAGACAACAATACGAGATGAAATGGTATTTATTGTATGCTTATTATTGGTTGGAAGCAAGACGTGACGTGGTGGCTTGATAGAGTGAAGGCAGTAAGAAAAGGGCTTGGAGGTACTAAGGGAGGGTGAAGGGCAAGCAACGACTTGGCGGGTGAAGGACCTAACTAGGGTGAAGAAGATAAGACTTTCATTGAGTTGAGGTATTGATCAAGCTTGAGGATGTCATGTTGATGTGGATGATCAAATCATTATTGATGATTGATGAATAAATAGAATTGAGTTTGAAGCTTATGGTTGAAATTCAAATGTGAATTGGCTCTAGCCACATTGCTCAAGGTTGATATGCTCAAAATCAAGCGGCGAAGACCCTCATGTATATATGAATGATCAATGTGGAAAGCAAAGGTTTGATGAAGGCTCAAGCTAAGGTTAAATTGTTTTTAAATATAATTCTTGAGTTTGGAAATGCCACACTATCAAGAGGGATACATGACTGTGTTTGAGACAAGAGATAAATGCCAATTCAACCAATGTTAGGAATCTTTAGAATGAGACACACACACACACAGAGAGAGAGAGAGAGGGAGAGAGAGCATTCGCCGGTTACATCACATTATGTTTCACCGTCAAATGGCATAAATATATAACATAATGAGTTGAAGGGAGTTACAACGAGGTCGCCAATTGGTCGAGCACATTAAATCTACTAAGGGGTTTTGATACCACCTGATCAATTCATGGCAAAGATAATGAATCTTGGGACATATGTCATCTGAGCTAGATTCTACAAGTGAGTTGGTCACACCAAGATCATATAAAGGAAAACAGATCTACCATTTTCTCCTTTAAAACTGCTCACTAGTTTTTTTTCTTCTCAAACTCAGTTTAGTCCTATTGGTTTTCATTTATAATTAGATTCTTGACCTAAAAAAGATGAAATTACCACTAAAGCATTTTTTACCTTTTACCACCGTTTTAGAAGTTTGAACTAGAATAATCAAAGTAAGAAAATAAACATGGGGCGTGTGCAGAATTTTTGCTTGAAATTCCAAGATTTCCATCGCATCGAAGCATTAAATGTACCAAAAGACGCATGATCGGAGTATTAAATATAGGTAAACAAAATAACTAATTAAGTTTAGATATACATTGTGAGGCGATTCTTTTTGAGCTTTGTTATCCTACGGTAGGATAATATTTAACACAAACAAACGAAAAGTGGTACGGTGTTTTTCAATTCGCTACCGTGTCAATTTTCAGGGATAAACACACCCATAATAAAGTGATTATAAGCTGAACAAACATGACCCTTTGCTGCTCGCACTACTCTCACAGGTCACAAAAAGCAACTGAAAATTGTCCGGAAGCTACGCTAGAATATAATCCATGTCAAACAGAGTATGGTTATGCTAGCTAGGACCCAAAGCTAAGAGCTTATGCAAATAGGTAGAATCTTAATAATAAGAATAAGAATGGAGAAATGGATAAATTAAATCAATGATCATAATTACAACAGTTCATGTTCATACGAAGAAGGAAGGAAGACCAGTGTGAGGACAGAGAAGAAAAAGCAAAAAGAAAAACAAAAGCGCCCGCGGGAGCAAAAACGAAGTGGTCAAGACAAAGCAGAGGAGGGATCAGGACCACTGGACAATCTAGAAGGCGTAGACGGCCGCGGCGACTGCGACGGCGGCGAACGCGAAGGCGGGGCGGAGGCCTGCGGCGGCACCAGCCGGGGCCACCGGGGGCTCGGCGGAGGGCGATGGGGAGGACGCGTCAGGGCCCGGGGCCGGAGGGGAGGCGGTGGGCGCCGGCGCGGACGCGGACGGCGTGGGAGCCGGGGTAGGCGCGACCTTGGGTGCCGGTGCCGGGGCCGCCGTGGGCGTGGCCACCGGTGCCGGCGTCGGCGGCGGCACCGCCGGAGGAGGCGTCGCGGTGGGCGCCGCCGCGGGAGCGCCGCTGGGCGCCTGCGCCGTGGCGGCCACGGCCAGGAGCGCGAGCACGGAGAGCACGGCGAGGTGAGAAGCGGCCATTGTGGTGTTAGATGAGATGACTGAGCTCGCTTCTCGCCTGCCGCCTTGTGCTCCGGTGAGAGTGAGTGTGTGTGGTGTGGGGAGAGGACGTGCAGAGGCGTGGGGCTTATAAAGGTAGCAGCTTTCGCGCGAGCACCGGCGGCAGGCACCGAGCTGGCGAGCTGAGCGAGCGGCTCTTGTGGTGGACAGCGCCGATGCAGCTAGCTGCCCCTTGCTTGCATGATTGCCTCGCACGTCCCTCTGGCTTCCATTATTGAGACTTTGAGAGGCTTTCACGTTTGGAATTTTGCTTTGGTGAGAGAGAGAGAGAGAGATCAGAGAGTGTGTGTTAGTGTCTGATCAAACGGAGTACGCTGCTGTTGGTAATACACTTATTAATGGATTAATGATGAGCTCTCTAATTAACCACAGAAGATTATATTCCTCCGGCGCTTCACTTCACGTCGTGGCATACTCAGACGCGGCGTGATGCCTCGGTCTTTTGTTTGTAGCGCTTTCTATATGTAATCAGCTTTAGCTTCAAGGGTCGGTGTGTGTTGAACTCTACTATCCTATCATCTCGCTTCGATAGCGTTTGTTGTTTTTTATGTTGCTCCTTCTTAATGAAATACTACGTCGTGCCATACTGGCATGCACGATCAGAAGAAACACAAGGGTATCTCTGGAATGAGGGCCCTCGGGGTTGTGGCCCCGCTTGTCAGGTGACCATCGCGTTGCTTTGCTTGTTGACACTTGGCAGGTGAAGATAGGCAGGCAGGAAGCCTTGAAGAAATGAGAAGTTGGAACTGCAATGCTGACTGAACGAAGGTCTGAACCTTGGATGAATGGTTTTACTACTTTTCGCCTGATGAAATCAAGCCAATCGGTTCGAACTACTGCATCCAATTCAGCACCGACTGATCGAACGAACGCCAGCGTTCAGTTTCCATCACACGCAGATCACACGAATTCGAAGTGTGGCTGCTGCGTGGACACAGGACACGGTGCCTTGGCTAGGCTTCAAGCATGCCCTGTTGCTGTCAAGAACTTCACGTTCACCTGGTGACCTCTGATTAGGAATCGGCATGGTGATGGGTGCCACCCGGCCACATGCCAGGGCATGTGCGTGAGTTGGACCCTAGGTGGGGGTTCGTTTACGATAAGAGAATACTGTCCTGTCATCTCAAAAGATGCTTTAATACATTTCCTGTCTGTCGTCTATGCTGTCTGCAAAGATTGGAAAGAGATCGATGAGGAGGAGACAGCTAGGGAAGGCCGAATGGGGAGCCTGAAAAAATGATCAGATTCTCCTCGCTTTCCTGTCGTGTCAATGAGAGATCCGTTGGACAATTGGAGAACAACCCAGTTTGATTTGGGCATCAAAATGAAACAAGCTACTAGTACGCATGTAGTAAAAAGTCGATGATGTACTGAAGTGTCTCTGTGAAAGTAACATAAAACATCACATAGGACTATACTCCTGTATACATGTACTAGCCCCTCAGTAAAAATCAATATGTACTGGCTTCAGCTTATAGCTAGCTGATCCATACATGTAGATGCATGGTTTGCTGCCTCCTGTTAATAGATGCTGAGACTGAAAACCAACAGCAGCTGATGCCATTCTGACCAGTAACTTCCATACTATGTAGGAGTTTAGATGGATCCCTAGCCACAGCGTTCTGACTCAAGGGTCCCAATGCAACCAAGTGCTCCTACAAAGCTCCTAGGATGCCGATAGCGGTGGTTATTACTTTATTATCTGATATAGACAAATGCTCAGCGAATTTAGCAGTTCTCTTTGAGTATTTTGTGAATACATGGCACTTTGATGCTACTCTGCACACAGATGAAATTAAACGGTCACTTTTGCTCATCATATACTCCAATGGTAAAGCTAGTGTCCTTTAGGAGCTAGCCTTCTAAGTGTCTTTTGTAGTATCAATTCTCAAGAATAATATATACAGCTATCCACGGATCTGCCTCGCATTTGTCTTCCAGACAGCTTACTTTTGGCTGTATACCACCTCAGCAAGCCGAATTGCCAGACAATTATACAACCAAGATGTACTGAATGTCAGCGAAAGCATCTGATGACATAATAACTACATAAGCAAAGGCATAAAGGACTAATCCGAAGTTTAATAGCAGAGTGATCAAAGAAACATTGAACTTAATCCATCTCAGAATCCAATCGTAGTAGCTACCAATGTGAATACAGCTCCAACATTGCCAGCTTTTCCAGCAGGTAGTCCGATCCAATCAGACTATTATTACCAGATGGGGTGCTGTACTGTACCATGCGGCATGCAAAAGCAAACATATCCTTCTTGCCCACAGGACCTATCCCCAAGTTTACATGCGTCCATATGGACAGGTGAGGCAAACACAAATAGAGCACCAAGCGTCCAGACCAGAGCCATCTTGGTATGTATGGTAGGGATTACGGCTAATGATCAATTGTGATCCCCTACTTTTACAAAAGAAACAACATTATATGCAAGGTAACCCACTGTACTCTAGCTTTTTTTTTTTCTCAAACTCGTAGGAGAGCCACGATATCTTTTATATTAAAAAAATATATATATGAGAACCCCCAATACATCAACACATCTCAACATCAGGGGCAGATGCACGGCCAGGGCTGCCCGGGCAGGAACCCCCGGGAGGAAGATTTCTCCTTATAATTACTATATTTAGTCTCTAATTTACCATGTAATCACCTCATTTGCATTAATTCTCCTTTATTTAGCCCTCCCTGACAAGCCATCCTAGCTCCGCCCCTGCTCAACATACAGGTACAACAAGTCCACACGCGCACACTCACAAACCTATTTGTCACCCAATGATTAATAGACAAATATATTGTTGAACAAAATCTACTGACAGATTAATAGCAATTCTGACAACGTAAAATGTTTTGGTTGGAACTTTCCACATGTTTGTAAATAATCGTGGTTTGATGCCTATATTCTAAAAATGGGTAGGAGCCGTAATATTTTTAATTATTACAAAATTTTCTTACTTTTTTTTAGGAAAAAAAAAAAAATATTCTTATTGGAGACACTGGTGTAGGTATGGTTCATTATCATTCTTGCCTGGGACACTTCTGTTCGATCTGGCTGGCAAGCACGAGACCATGCCATTTTGGGCTTTGATTCTCTCTTGTTGAGCTCGTAGGAGAACCAAATGTAACTGGAAGTGCAATTGTGCAGGCCGGCCCAGTACCTTCCCTGTGCCCTTGCTCTCTGGGCCTCCAACTACATCCGCAACGGTTCTTTAATCACATGAAAAAATGGACGCTACCCACCGTAGTTCAAATCCCCCGCCGTGACCTTTTTCTTGCGATTTTCTCGGGATTTACCGTTGTCACAGTTAAGTGGTAGCGGCGACGCTCGTCGCCGACGACGAGGCGCCTATGGTGACTTCGAGAATCTCGCGTAATCGCCGGCCGCCCAGCCCTTCGGAGGTGCTTCATAGGGGGTAGGGTTTGCATACGTGTGTTCATAGGGATGAGTGTGCGTGCGTGTGTGAGTGTCTGCATTTTACTGTGTAATTCTAAAAAAAAAAAAAACTCAAAAAAAAAAAAAAAAAAAAAAAAAGAAAATACGAAAATCTCTCCCGTACACGGCGTCCTCTTCTTACCGACACCACTAATCAAGATCCGCGTCGTCCAGGTCCCAACCAATAGGAGCGCGAGCTTTACCCTCCCCGATCCGTGTCACAGCTAAACGGCCATCATCCACCGTCCGATCGTGCGTAAGCCAAGCACAAAAGCACCCGATCCGCACCGTCCGTTTGAATCACCAGCATTGACTGCCCCATATATAATCCCCAACCCAACCGCGGCCTTTAATCGCGTATTCTAATCTGAGGTTGGGGGAAAAGGCCTTGCTGAGTCGAAAGTCGAAACCGCTCTCCGCTGATTTGGGATTTGGGAGGCGCTCGAGGTAATCCTGCTTTTTCGATACCGTATTTCGAATTTTCGATTCGATTCGATTCCTGTAGGTAGTTGATGATTCGCTCGTAGTTCTTGCTAATTTGTCCAAGTGGCGCTCGCCGCGAATTCGAGTACCTGTGGCGATTAGGGTTCCATGATTAGGGATTAGGGTATTGGTTGTTCGCTGGAATTTCGGGTTCGCTCATGTTTAATCTCAAGTATATGTGGTTGCCTATGCTTATTTGATGCGGATTTTGGCGATTGGTAACCAGTCGCATGGTTTCGCCAGAATACATTGTCTGCGTCTTAATTTGTAACCAGTCGCATGATTTGTAGTTTGTAATAAATGTCCTCATTAGAAGAACTTATGCTACCGATATAGATGTGGTTTAGCTGATACAGTTATATCATGCCTGATCACTGGATTCAAGAGACCTCGTTGTTTTATAGTTAGGCATCGAATTGTGAGAGTGTTCTTGTGGGTCTCTTGAATATTGTCTTTTAGCTATTGTGCAACGATAATTCTACTGATGTTTGGTATGCTTAAACTGTACATGGTGTGATTTATATGTGATAATTTGTGTATTGCTGCTTTCGAGCATCAATGTTGATGTTAATTTATTTTGTTCCTTAATAAAATGTGCCCAAACCTGCATAGCTCCTGTTAATGTGGTACAGATATATGAAGTTTAATATTGATATATATTTCATTTATGGGCTAGTTCACATTATCACTTTATGGATGCTTCAATTTGTTGAACTCAGGATCATGATAGGATAGGATATTGATCTGGGTACATTATCTGTCTATTCAGATTCAGTGTCTAGTTGTAATGATACTGTTCATAGTGATCATCTCCCCAATGTTCTTGATCAGGTTGAGGTTTATCATCTAGAAATTATGTTTTCCAACAAAAATATTCTGTAGCTTCATCATTCGGTAGAAATCTTAGTTGATGTGGTTTTTAACTTGTGCATTGTGAATTAGTTACTGTGCAATTGATTTGTCAGGAGTATTCTAAGATTTTGGCAAACCTTTTACTTATGACCTTTTTTTAATGCTGTTTTCAGGAAAACCGTAGTTTGTGACTCATGGCTCGTACTAAGCAAACTGCTCGCAAGTCCACTGGAGGAAAGGCTCCTAGGAAGCAACTTGCGACCAAGGTTTCTTGCTAGATATATGTTCTTATACCATTTTATTTGTTACTGTTTGTAGTTATACCGTACATGCTTCACCTTTGTGCATATATATACCATGTAGACCAGTTATCATAATGTATGAATTGGACAGTAGGTCATCATTCTTTTTTTTTTTTTTTTTTGGTAAAAACAATCATTAACTTAGTTTTGTTATTTGACAGGCTGCCCGTAAGTCTGCACCCACAACTGGAGGAGTAAAGAAGCCTCACCGTTACCGCCCTGGAACTGTTGCTCTTCGGTGCGTGATAAATAATTCTTTGATTGTTTATTGTTCATGATTCAAATAATTGTGCCCTATTGACAAAATCCTAATTGTTATTTTTGACTTTGCAGTGAAATCCGCAAGTATCAGAAGAGCACTGAGCTGCTCATAGGAAGCTTCCCTTCCAGAGGCTTGTCAGGGGAGATTGCCCAGGATTTCAAGGTGAGATTTGTTTTCATACTCTCTTGTGCTCAACCTTGCAATTCTGAAGTAAACAGGAGCTCATTTCTCAACCTGTTGTATTTGTGCAGACTGATCTGCGTTTCCAGAGCCATGCGGTCCTTGCCCTGCAGGAGGCTGCGGAAGCATACCTGGTGGGTCTGTTTGAGGACACAAACCTGTGCGCCATCCACGCCAAGCGCGTGACCATCATGCCCAAGGACATTCAGCTGGCAAGGAGGATCCGTGGCGAGAGGGCTTAGTTTCTCTGTTACTGGGAGTGGCTCTGGTAGTATGGTGTGCATCTGTTCGATGCTTGCTTTTGTGGAGCTTAACATTTGTGGGTGTTTGAACTCTAATGTTCATTCGTAGTGGTAGGAAGTGGTGCAATCTTACTAGTAGAATCTATAATGTTCGTCGGTTAGTATTTGTCTAAGTGCTGGTTTCGCCCATCAACCTGATGGCTTATCTGAACCTCGAATTGATTTGTTAAAGTTGTGAACTTCGTTATATTGTCTCAGCAATGGTTGCGTGTACTGAGGTTTTTGTGCATGTTGTCTGCTCTGTGGCATCGATGTGCCGCTCCCTTTATCTTTCGGCGGCAGCAGGCCTTTCTGCTTCCATTTTTCAGTAGCGGCCAGGCCAAAAAGACCCGAAAGTGGCGTCCTTTTGGCACGCGCCACGACCATCGCATTTTACATTTTTACCCATGCGCAGCCTTGACTGACCGAGTGACCGGCCGGTCTTCCATTCCGATTGTTAACCTGACCCGTTTCATGATTCGAAATTGAAGCACACCACACCTAACCCTGCTAGTGAATCCATACCCGAGCATCCTATTCCGCGGCCTTTCACGAAAAAGAAGTGACCAAAAACGTTCGGACTAGTACGTTGATCAGCAGTTTGTTTAGTTCAGATTGGATTAAATTTTGTTGTGTGTTCGGTTGGTCACGCTCACGCACTGCTGACAGACCAAATTCCCCGAGAGGTCGACAAAGCACGCTCGGTTATACCACACAACTTTTCGATCCGGACAACGACACGTGAGGGTTTCATAGGCAATGAACCTTCCGTTGATCCGATCAATCTATCGTTATCCCTCCCTTTGCCTCCACAGAGAGGTTCGGAAGAAAAGTTTATTTGTACACAAGAACGTAGTTTTTTTTATATAGAATATTACATTGACAACCCTAGAAAAAAAAAAAGTAACATGCGCCAACTATTCTTCTCAATGAAGGTAGCACCAATTATTTAGTATGTCTCACATTGTTCAGAATATTGGTCTAGAAAGCATGTGCTGGAGCAATTTTTTACGCCACAACGCGTTGCCCACTAGTGGCTCTACAATCGTGTCAGATGAAGCAGTCGGATCTCATACAAGAAACACCGAGGGCCTACAGAGCTATTGTACTCAAGCCTATCCACGTGGCATTTGAGTCTATGTGGCCTAACAATGTCATGCTACGACATGACGTGTTGGGCATGAAAGTGAGAATCATCCGGGCTTCTAGCTTAAACCCTCCGGCTTTGCTAGTATTGAGTTGATTCGCATCAAACAAATTTCAGACATGCAATACAATCTATTTACGTCGAATTCTGAATTGAAAAGTCCCATATGCTGCCTGTTTTAGAATAAATAAATAAATAAATGACGCTTTTATAATACAATCAATTGTGTGCCAGGCTAAGTGCACAACCGCCTTCTTTCTCTCGCCACCGTCCCTCAAGTTTGTGCACCGCCTACCCGAGCACGCCGCTCTCCCCATGACGAACTCCCTCCATGCGCACCTCCTTCGCCTCGGCCTCCTCTCCGACCCATACCCGCACGCCGCACTCTCACACCTCTACTCTCGCCTCTTGCCCCTGTGCCACGACCACGCCCGCGACCTGTTTGATGAGGCACCCCCACTGCTGCACCCCCATTCCTGCCTCATCTCGTCCAACTCGCTCCTCACTTCCCTCCTACACGCGGGCAATTCTCATGTTTCTTTGTTTTGACAGGAGATGGTTTATCTAGAGAAACTTGTGTGCCAGGTGCTGACAAGCAAAAACCCACCAGGACCTCGTAGACGAGTTTCTTTGGATAAACCATCGACGTGGTGTGGCATAGATTTAACCCATCCTTCAATAAAATAATAGCATAGGTTTCTTAGATAATGGATAGTTTATTATAGCATAGGTATTCAATGCTTTTTCATATGATATGGGGGCCTATGCCCCCTAGTTCGGTCAATGTTCTCTGCTTTGCTCCTCGACTACATGAAGGTGGAGTACCAAGAGAGTGCGACGGTCCAGAGAGGGTTCTCGGCCAAGGCGCCCCAACACTTGTTCTGAATATAAGGAGGACGCGCATGCAGTCTACAACTCAACACTTAGTTGCACACCTCTAGTAGATTTGCCGATCTCCCCTTTGCCATTCGCATCCCCGGCCTCTAGGCCTCGCAGACGCCGCGCCGGCCGGCCGGCCGTGCCGTTGATCACCCTCCTCCGTTCTCCCTCCCCGGCCTCACGTCTCGCCACGCCGCCCCGCCCCGGTCTTGCCGCCGACGGCGTCACCCCGTCCGCCGTCCTCGGCTGCGCGCCCCGCCGTCTTGGCGCCAAAGAAGCAGCGCCGCCCCGGCCGTGGGCGCGCCCGCCCTCGGCTACTGGCGCCACCGCCTCACGACACCGGAGGCGGCGCCGCCTCCCCGCCCGCGGCGCGTGTCCGCCGCCGCCGCGTCTTCGGCTCCGCGTGCCTCGCCTACGCGGGGGCAATTCTCATGTTTTTTTTGTTTTGACAGAGATGGTTTTCTAGAGAAACTCGTGTGCAGTGTGCCGATCCGCTATAGAGTACCCCCGCCACAATGCTCATCAACATCCGGCACATGATTTTTGAGGGTACACCATGGACGTGGTGTGGCATACATTTAGCCCATCCTTCAATAAAATAATTATTGTTGCAGTAATTATAGCATAGGTGTTGTTAGATAATGGATAGTTTATTATACCATAGGTATTCAATGCTTTTTCATATGATATGGGGGTCTATGCCCCCTAGTTCGGTCAGTGTTCTCGGCTTTGCTCCTCGACTACATGAAGGTGAAGTAACAAGAGAGTGCGACGGTCTAGAGGGTTCTGATCTTCCCTAGGAGTATGGTAGAGTATAGCTAGACAACTAGATAATAGAGGGCGGTTTCTAATGTGGGTGCGAGGTAGGTTTTGATGTGGGCGTAGGAACCTATATATGTTGGTTTCCTTTTGCCAAAAAAAAAAAACGGTGTCTACGAATTGATATTATAAGTTGTGAACTCCTTTGTCTTGTGTTAGCTACGGTGGAGTATTGTGTTGTGGTTTAATTTGTGTTGTTGGGGAGGTGCCCCTCGCAGCGCCCCAACAACCCTTGTAGCTAGCGCGCATACCTTGTCTCGCGCCATCCCTCTCAAGGCAGCGTCTCTTAGGGGGTCGATACTATTGCTCAGGAGCCTCGCACAGCGAGAGCCGAGCAAGCCTTGGGCTAACCGACTGTCTCTTGGTAAGCAGGGATTGATAGGAAGGAGCACCCGCGAAGGCGTGCATCGACCCACAAGCTCGGCAAGGGTCTCACAAGGAGCTCATGGGATCACAGAGGAGAGCACCTCGATGGACATTTGCCAGGTTGGGGCTCCCAAAGGCCTCACAAGGGCACACGGGCCCCAACGGGCACGGCAGCGGCCGAGAGCAAGTGGGAGCTAGGGCAGCGTGGAGCCAGCATGTAGTTTTACCATGTTGCCCCTCTAATGTAATTGTACGAAAGAGCCCCTGGGGGGCTCCACATGTCAGTGAGTGAGTTCGGTGTACCCTAATGTAAAGCGCCACCCAACCCTTCACCTCTCTATAAATACCTAGTTGGAAGACCGAAGAAGGGACGGTTGGTGGCGGAACTAACTGCAATTTAATCGAAGTTTTATTGTCACACCCTCGCAAGCTGGTTCTTACCGCGAGTTCTATTCAACCTCGCCCACTCGCACCCTCGGCAACTCCAGTGAGGGTGACAACAGGCGAGGTCTTGTTTATCCATTGCTTTCCTCTCTTTCTCTATGGTAAGCCCTCACCCCCCTCCCACGGCCTCCGGTAGCGAAGGTAGGGAGGCAGGTGTGAACCCACATGTGTGTTTGCATGTTGTGGTCTATTGTGGTATCGATGTGCCACTTTATCTTTTGCCGGCGGCAGCGATGAACATTTTTGCTTCCATGATTCAATACCGGCCAGTGCTGTTTTCTGTCGAGCCTGATGCCGACAGGTGGCAGGCCGGCAAACCGCTAATTAGTAACAACAAGAGAAGGTTGTAGTCCCTCTTAAAAAGAAGGAAGGCTGCATTTTCGTTTTAAAAGACCCGAAATTACCGGGTTCTCGTCCATCGACCTGCGGGCTAACGCTAATCCTGAGTTCCTGAGTGTATTCGCACCAATTCATTTCTAATATAAACTTCAAAAAATTCATTTCTAATATGCAAAATTGGTCAATCCATACGGGAGCATCACAGGAGCGTCCTAACGTTAAAGATTGTCGCGCTGATAATTCAGCGGCCTTCAGGCAGCACACGAAAAAGTTGTGACAAAAATGGTTCTGACTACGTTGATCAGCAGTTTGTTTAGTTCAGATTCAGATTGGACTAATTTTGTTGTGTGTTCGGTTGGTCACGCACACGTACTGCTGACAGACTAAATTCCCCGAGAGGTCGACAAAGCGTGCTCAGTTAAACTAAACTAAAAACAAAATCGACGCCATTCTGGTCGCATCAGCGTGTATCAACAACAATTACTCATAGGAGAGCTTAATTAATGAATTTCAATTGCTTGGCATCACCACCAGAGATTTTCAAGAAAAAAAAAGTAAAGGTGATTCTATTTCTATATGATGCCAGGCCGCATCAAATCCGCAGATTTTCCCCCGTGCACTCATGATTCATGATGCCATTGCCTAGGAGGGCATTACTTGTAGTTGTAGCAGTAACACTTTCACCAGACCTGGGGTCACGTATGATGCAGTCATGCTTTGTTTGCTTTTCTAAGCTTTTTCAAGGCTTCTCAGCTTCTGTCGAAGTCGAAGGGTCGGTGACACCAAGAGGATCCACGTCCCAAATCCCATTCACTGATTGATCCTTTTTTGTTCACGGAAGAATGGTCAGCCGTGCGACTTTGTTTACGTACAGGTAGGCAGGAGACAGCAGCAGTCGAAAGAAAACCGGCAAGGACCGGCCATCGAGTAGAAGCAGTCGCCGAAAGGAGCTCATCTTTACTTGGTGCTGCAGCACTGAAGGCACGAAGCTTAACTCGCTCGTTTTACGTCAGGAGCCATGCGCCGTGATTTGCTCGATCATTATTCAAGCAGAAGTGAGCACCGGCGCCTTTTGCAAGTGTGGAAATGATCAAAGAGGCTTGTTTAGACGAAATCCTAAGAAAGCCTTGATACCAGGTGATTTCCTTGCCTGATCAAACGAGACATGGAGACACACAAAAGAAGGCTGCTCTGTCTGTTCTGCCTCCTCAAGAGTGATATTGATAGCCAGATAGGTTTGGAACACCCAAACAACCCACAGTGCTACGAACAGGTTAGCCCCGTCCATTCTGTTTTGGACACCTTATTCTCTCTCTGCGCAACCAGCATTTACGTGGCATTTTTCACAGGAGCCATGGACATCGACTGAACTTAAAAGGTTGCTTTCTGTACTGAAAGGTTTGTTGGCGAGGCATCAAAGCATGCGACTTCAGATAATCATAATACTAGATTAAAAAAGACATATTGTGGGATCTCATGTAGTTCAATGTTTGGAAGGAGTATGACTTTACCGCATCAATAAATCTGATTCTTTCTTGGCATTGGAATGAAAGCAACAACAGCTGACCAGGTAGGACTAGAATGCGTATTATGGGCGTTGCTTGCTACGGAGTAGGTGCTACTGCTAGGCAAACGAGAAAAACGCTCTGCAATGAAGGTTTAGAGCAGAAGCCTAGGCGAAAGACTTACGGTTTACAATGAAGGTTGAGAGCAAACGCCTTCAGTGCCTGATCGAGAATATGCCGTCCTAATTAACAACATCTGCATTGACAGTCAAAGGATGTTGGGTTCGGTTGGTTACCCGGCCAGCCGGACACTCTAGAGACCCCCTCACGTCCCGAGTTCAATCCTAGTGGGGGCGAATTTTTTGGGGGCATTATTAAAAACCTAAAATACAAGGGTGGGGGCTTCCCTTCCCGACTTCGGTCAAAAAAACATCTGCACCGACAAATGGTCGCCTTAGCAAAAGTTGACTTTCCATTATGGATCTAGAAGTTCAAATGTCCAAAAGGTTACGCCGAAACGAACGTATCCAAAGTTGCACCTTCTTCCAATCTTATTACACACCTTCAGACAATCAGATTCGACCCTTTTTACTTGTAAGTTTTAATCATTGTGCCAGCCGTATTGACTATAGTAAAGCGTTGAATTTTCAGAATGAAAATCCGAGGCACAATTGAAATTTGAACACAAGGAATAACAGAGTAATCTTGTGCTCAGTCATGAAATCTATAATGTTCATTCGTAGTGACAGGAAGTGGTTCATTCGTAGTGGTAGGAAGTGGTTCAATCATACTATGTCTTTAGTAGAATCTATAATGTTCGTCGATTAGTATATGTCTAAGTGCTGGTTTCACCCATCAACCTGATGGCTTATCTGAACCTCGAATTGATATGTTAAAGTTGTGAACTTCGTTATATTGTGTCAGCAACGGTTGCCTTGCATTGTATTTTGTTCTGAGATTTTTGTGCATGTTGTCTGCTCTGTGGTATCGACGTACGAGTACCGCTCTATCTTTCGGCGGTAGCAGGCATTTCTGTTTCCATGTTTCAGTAGCCGCCAGGCCAGTTTCCTGTCCGGTTTTCGACAGGAGGCGGCAGGCCGGCAAACCGCTGAGTCACAGCGCGAGAAGGCTGCATTCGCCCACAAGGGACAAACAAGAAGAAGGCTGCTTGTTGTTTAAAAAGACCCGAAAGTGGCGTCCTTTTCGCACGCGCCAAGACCAACGCATTCTACTACATTTTTACCCGTGCGCAGGCGCAGCCTTGACTGACCGGCCGGTCTTCCATCCCGATTGTTTCCGCGTACCAGACCAACACCAACCCACCATTCTCGTCCATATCTAGTTTTTTTTTTTTCGAGACCGGGTCTTCTACCCGTTTTTCATTAAGAAGAAAGGCCACAAGAAGGGCCGGTAACCGGTTACAAACAAAGGGCTCAACAAGTAATCCAAAGATTACCTGTGTTGCCCCAGACACAAGAAACAAACACACAAACAAACAGCAAGAGTACAGGAGAGGGAGAAAGAGGACCCAACACCAACGTCCTAGCCGACTAGACCTGCAAAGAGAAATCGACACAAAGGTTGCCTGCTCAAGAGACGAAGCCGCGGTGGCAAAGCATCCACCCAAGAACCGTCGGCAACTCCAACAACACCAGGTAGTCACCGCGTGAGCGAACGAGATAAGCAACAACACTCCAGCAGCGACCAGGTAGTCGCTGCGAGCCGAGCAAGCTCGAGCATCGGCACTCCAACAGCGGCCAGGAAGCGGCTGTGAGCCGAGCGAGGAAAGGACCGTCGGCACTCCAACAGCGCCGTAGCCCGTGAGCCGAGCGAGGAAACGAACGCGTCGGCACTCAACGGCGCGGTAGCCACGTGGGAGCCGAGCAAGCGGATCGGGCGCGGCCAATCGAGACAAGGCAAACCTAAGTGAAGAGAGAACGAAATACAAGCAGGCCAAGTGCAGAGAGGACCGACTCCAGCAAGCGGCGGGGCGACGACCACCGACGGGGTGCAGGGGAGCTTCAGCGCTGCCTTCAAGAAGGGCCTCGACGTCCACGGACGCCGACAACACATGGAGAAGCCCCGGAAGGTCTTTCGACCCTAGCCCGCCGAACACGGCAACTTCGACGACGCCCCAAGGAAAGGACGCAGCCGCGCCAACGCGTAACGCCGCCCGGGGTGAACGAGGCGGGGTTTTTTCACCCAAGAAGTCAGAGGTCCGGCACAAGCCACACGCCCTGCCACCAACGGAAGTTGGCAAGACCCCCGCCCGCTGAGCAAGGCCCAAAGGTAGACACGGCGCAGGAGACGGCAAGCACCACCAGCTGAGCCACTATGGCAAAGCTTGCGCGCCAACACCGCCACCGACCGCCACCACGACGACGTCCGGCACCGCCACGAATCCAAGCTCCGGCCAGCAAAGTGCCGGACCCCAGGGGAAGGGGCGGATCCGGCAGTGGCCCTGATCCGGCCACGCAGGCCCGGCCGACGGCCGCCACGGCGAAATCGACAATGGCGCCGCGGCGCCCGGCGCCTAGGGGAGCGCAGATCCGCGCGGTGGGGCCGGATCCGCCCAAACAGGGCGGTTCCGGCCGGAGCGCCGCCGGCGTTGCAGCCCCTTAAGACCGGCCGCCACCGGAACCCCGAGGGGCGGCGCGGCGCCTAGCACGGGGGGTGGGGCAGATCCGCCGAGGTGGGCCCGGATCCGTCCAGCAGGCGGATCCCGGCCGGGAGCCGCCGCCGCCGCAGGAGAGCTCGCCGGAGTAAGGGATGGGTGGGGGGGGGCGGGAGAGAGGACGCGAGGGGGAAGGGAGAGGCGGGGGGGCCTTGTTGAGCTCCCGGCCGCCGCCGGCTGGGAAGCAAGCGGGCGCGGCGCGGCCGGGCCGCCGAGAGGAGGGGGAGGGGTTGGGCGGCGGCTGAGCGCCCTCGAGTCGCCTCCGCTGAGACGACGCGAGGGAGGGGGTGACTGACTCAGCTGAGTAGCAACCGCGATTGTCGTCCATATCTAGTTGACGGATTCCTCTGTTTCCATGGTTACTGAATGAATTCCAGCAATCCAAAAATTATTAAGCTCACTATGCGATTTAACTTTTAAATCCTCATGATTATGTCTGATCTGTGAGTTTGACACGTTTGTTGATTCGAAATTGAATCACACCACACCTAGCCCAGCTAGTGGGTCGTAATCCTGAGTTTTCCTGGCTGTACACTCGCACCAATTCATTCCAAGTAATATGCAAAACTGACCAATCCATACCCGAACATTCTAACGCTAAAGACTGCCACGCTGTTAATTCAGCGGCCTTCAGGCAGCACACGAAAAAAGATGTGACAAAATTGGTTCCGACTACGTTGATCAGCAGTTTGTTTAGTTCAGATTCAGATTGGATTAATTTTGTTGTGTGTTCGGTTGGTCACGCTCACGCACTGCGACAGACCAAATTCCCCGAGAGGTCGACAAAGCGTGCTCAGTTAAACTAAACTAAAACAAAATCGATGCCCTTCTGGTCTCATCAGCGTGTATTAACAACATTTACACTAGTAGGAAGAGCTTTAATGCCTTTCAAGTGCTTAACAACACCATGTCTACCAGCGATTTTCAAGAAGCAAAGTAACGTTGATTCAGTGCAATGTCAGGTAGCCAGATTTTGTTTCCATCACTCAGGTTTCATGATTGCATAGGAGGGCAATTTTTTTCTTGTAGCAGTAACACTTAAAACCAGGCGTCCAGAGACATGAACTGCTAACTGAAAGTACAAGGCTCTTTACGAATGGGCTTGTGATCACTGATCACGTCTGATGCAGTCATGCTTTGTTTGTTTTTCTACGCTTTTTCAGGGCTTTTCTCAGCTTCTGTCGAAGGGTCGGTTTCACCAAGAGGATCCAAATCACAAAATGTGGCAACGAAGTGAGCACCGGCAAAATGCCATATGCCTTCGATAGGCCATTGAGTAGAAACTGACGCCGAAAGTAGCTCATCTTTACTTCGTGCTGCAGCACTGATGACACGAAAGCTTAACTTACTCGTTTTACGTCAGGAGCCATGCGCCGTGATTTGCTCTATCATTATTCAAACAGAAGTGATCATCGTAAAGGCACGTTTAGATGCAATTCTAAGAAAACCTCGATACTACTAGATGATTTGCTTGCCTGATTAAACGAGGCATGGACAAACACCGAAAAGGCCTCCGATTACTCAGTGGTGATATTGATAGTCAGATGGGTTCTAAACAACCAAACAATCCACAGTGCTAGGAACAGGTTAGCCCCGTCCATTCTATTTTGGACCACTTTATACATCTGTGTGCGAACAGCACTTAAGAGTCATTTTTACTGGTAAAAGGTGATGGATATCGGCTGAACTTAACAAACTAACATAAATTTTTTTACTGGTAAAAGGTGATGGATAAGAGGATATCGGAGCTATGGATATCGGCTGAACTTAAAATGTTGCTCTCTGTACTGAAAGGTTTGTTGGCGAGGCATCAAAGCATGCGACTTTAGATAATCATAAAACTAGATTAAAAAACATATTTGGGAATCTCATTTAGTTAGAGGTGGAACCTGAGAACAAGCTAAGGAAGGGCTAAGATG
Source organism: Hyparrhenia diplandra (assembly GCA_015847255.1). Lineage (NCBI taxonomy): Eukaryota > Viridiplantae > Streptophyta > Magnoliopsida > Poales > Poaceae > Hyparrhenia > Hyparrhenia diplandra. Next base: position 65,813 of record JADLZK010012916.1, read on the forward strand.
AAGCTAATGGATGGAGATAGTATTTCCCAAAAACTCATTTTCAATGAAATAGGTATACTACAATGGAGCATGAACAAATCTTCAGACCATAGGGGGCGGCACAAGGCCCTGCTACCTCCCCTGGTTCTGCCTCTGTATCATGACCGAGCTCCCCCCAGCATGCCACCCTCCCGCGGCGGACTCCCTCCACGCTCCACGCTCCACGCGCAGCTCCTCCCCCTCAGGCTCCTCTCCCACCCCTATATGCATGTTGCGCTCTCTCACATCGGCCATGATCACGCCCACGCCCTACTCAATGCCCCCCACCCCCGCTACACTCACTCCCGCCTCGATTCTCATGTTTCTTTGTTTTCACAGGGAGCCGAGGTACTCGTCGGGGCCTTACTGATCGACGGAAGTTGGTCATCTCCTGACACGTTGTGCCATGTGGGACCCGAATGCTGGCGGCTCTCCTCCTGGACTACGTACAACAAGAAGATGTTTTTATAAATCATAATATGCGGAATATACTAAATTGCCCTATTGTACATAAGGAGAAGAGGAAGGGAGAGGGGGCACGTGACCCCTTGTACAGCAGTTGTGATATTTAACACTTAATCCAAAATTTTAGAAAAAACAGAGAACACAATTACTTGATTGTTTGGTCCACACTAATACTGATGTACTTGTGGAAGTGGATCAATAAGACCCATGGGAAGATCAAAAACACAAAATGGATGGACACCATTTTATTCACTTGATCCTCCTAATAAAAACTTAAAAACACAAAGCCATTTGCAGGTCAGCAGTTGTATTAGAACCACTCTTACATCGAAGGCTCCGAAAGCTTATGGAGTTTAGTGATAGGAAGAAAAAAAAATCTTTCGGAGCTATAGACATCAGCTGAACTTGAAAGGTTGTTCTCTGTACTGAAAGATATATTGGCGAGGCATCGAAGCATGCGACTTCAGATTTTCATAATACTAGATTAAAAAAGAAATATTGTGGGATCTCATCTAGTTCAATGTTTGGAAGGAGTATGACTTCACCGCGTCAATAAATCTGATTCTTCCTTGGCATTGGAACGAAAGCAATAACAGCTCACCAGGTAGGACTATGAATGCGTCTCGGCAGAGCCTACCCTGCTATGTACTCCTTCCTTGCCATTGCTTGCTCTACTCGTTGCTCCTGCTAGGCAAACGAGAAGAAGCTTTGCAATCAAGGTTCAGAGCAGATGCCTACTAGGCGAAAGACTTAATGAAGGTTCAGAACAAACGCCTTCAGTGCATGATAGAGAATATGCCGTCCTAGTTAACATCTGCAGATTCTGCGCTGACAAATGGCCGCCTTAGCAAAAGTTGACTTTCCGTTATGGATCTAGAAGTTCAAATGTCCAAAAGGTTACGCCGAAACGAACGTATCCAAAGTTGCACCTTCTTCCAATCTTATTACATCACCTTCAGACAATCAGATTCGACCCTTTTACTTTAAAGTTTTAATCATTGTGCCAGCCGTATTGACTATAATAAAGTGTTGAATTTTCAGCATGATGAAAATGCCACGCTTTGGAAACAATTGAAATTTCAACACGAGGAAAAGGAATAACAAAATCTGTTTCAACAACTTTTCATTTCTCGTGTATTCAGACTGAACAGAACACAAGTACAGAACTACTACAAGCAGTATATGGAGAGAAAAAAAAAAAATCAGAGTGTGTGTACTGGCGCCAAATTCGGCTTGTAGAAGCTTTTCCTCCTGAACAAATCGCCAAACTTTCGGAATATCGGCCTCTTCTTCTTGTGCTTCATGGAGTCCTCCATGTCAACGTAGTGGCTCTCGTCGACGTGATCGAACTCGTCGTCCAAGTCCTCCATCGCGGCGGCGTCTGCTGCGGACCTGAGGTCGGCAATGTTGCTCAGCGACGCGAACACCCGGTCCTTGGGGTTGAGGTTCCCCATCCGCGCGGACTGTGAGAAGCCCGTCTTGAGCTTGCCCGGCTCGCCGATCGAGTACCTCCGGCTGCTCGGCGTCCGTGGCTTGTCTGCCATCCACCGCTGCGACGCCGACTGCGGCGTCCCGTTCCTGCTGCCAATAACACCATTCGGCAGGCGATGGTCGAAGCCGTAGTCCGGCGCGGGGGCGGTCCTGGCGGACGCGGGCGTGCTGCACGCCGTCGTCGTCGTGGTGGTGGCGGCGAGGAGGCTGTTGAGCTCCTTGAGGCTACCCTGCGCCGCGGCCTCGCTGACCTTGATGCTCTCGTACTCCTGTCGGAGGCTCTGCAGCGCGCTCTCCTTGTCGGCGACGGCGTCGTTGAGGCGCGCGTTCTCGGCCCTGGCGAGCTCGAGCGAGTCCTTGACGACGTTGGCCTCGGCGACGGCCTGCTTGAGGATGTCCCGCAGCCGCGCGTTCTCGTCGCGGATGACGCGCTGCGACTCGACCAGCTTGGTGTTCTCCTGCCGCGCCCGGTTCACCTCCTCCTCGGACGCGCGCACGCAGTCGAGGAAGACGCGCTCCTTGTCGCCCCACGCCGCCACGCACTCGTCAGCCTCGAGCCTGCACCGGTCGCGGTCGGCGGACACGGCTCGGAGCGCGGCCTCGGCGTCCGCCAGCGCCGCGCGCAGCCGGTCCGCCTCGGCATTGGCGGCCTCCAGCTCGGCCTGCGCCTCGGAGAGCCACACCTTGACCTGCTTGGCCTCCATGGTGACGTCGGAGAGCGCGACGGAGAGGTCATCCAGCGCCTTACGGCTCCTCTCCTCGCTCTGCATCGCCGTCCGGAGCTCCCCGCGCAGGACCCTGACCTCCTCGTCCGCGCCGCCGAACATGAGGTCCTTGACGCTCCTCTGCTCCACCACCACGCCTCCCCTCTTGCTGTTATCCTGCTGCAGCGTGGCGATCTCCAGCTTAGCCTCCTCGAGCGAGATCTTGGTCTGCTCCAGCTGCTTGGTCTGGTATATCAGCGACTCGAGCATCTTGCGCTCCGACTCCTTGGACTTGTCCACCTCCCGCTCCAGGTGCTGCACCCTTCCCGCGACGAGCTTGGCGCCGTCCTCGCCGTCCCGCCTCAGGTCCTCGAGCTCCCTCACGGCGCGCATCTTCTCCTCCCGCTCCCGCCGGAGCTCCTCCTCCAGCTGCGCCACCCGCTGCTGCATCGCGCCGACGACCACGCCGCCAACGCCAACGCCAACGCCGCGCCGCCGAACAGGAGACACCACCAAGAGCCGCCGCTGCCGTCAGAAACAACAAGGTTGGTTTAATGCCCCTGTCCTTAATAATATATACCGTCCGTCCGCCGCCGGCGCCTCTGCCTGATGGATGGATGGATGGATCGGTGATCACTCACTCACTCCATTCCAAAGCCGGCCGGCGGCTTCGTGCGTAACGTCGAGATGGATGGCAACAAATTGAAAGGCAGCCAGCCAGCCAGGCAGGGTAAGGAAGGAAAGGAAGTAAGTACCTCCGGGGACGGGGTCGCCTTGGAGCTGCCGGCGGCAGCGGCGCCGGGGCCGGCGGATGAGCGGCTGCGCTGGAGGCGAGGCGAAGGCGACGACGGCTTGCGGTCTCTGGAAACGGACGAGGAGGCGGTGGCGGTGGCGGTGGCGGCACCCCTGAGGCCGGCCTCGAAGGAGCCGGATCTGCGAGGCGAATCCCAGCTCATGAAACCGTATCGCCCGGGCTAAATAGTCAAACAATAAAAGAAAGCCAGGCGCACAGGAGTGGCAACGGAGCGATCTTCCGACACCGAGCCACGCCGAGCCGCGAAAGAAGGATCTATAGACAAGGGAAGGGAGGAAGAAAGGAAGGGGATGGATGCCGCCACTGGCGCCAACCAGTGAGTCAGTCAGTCAGGACGGTCTCGGCTGCTGAGTTCTCACTCACCTCGGCCTGGCGGACAGCATCTTGGGCACGCGGAGGGCGGGGCGGACTCCGAGGCCGCCAGCACCAGGCGCGCCCGCCAGGAAAAGAAAGAAATCCGGTGTCAGAGGCCGGGAACGGAATAGAAGAAGGCCTGGCACAACATGGCGCAATTAATACCACCACCGCCGAGGACGGACGGACGGACGACGGGGTGGTCGTGGGAAGCAGGAGGAGGAGGCCGTGGGAATGGATGGAAACGGATACTGACAGGATTAATTAATTAATTAAACGGAGCCGGCGTTTGGATTTGTTTACATGTAGTGTTGTGCTGCGGTGCGCGTGGGCGTGGGCGCGGGCGATGGCCGCAAATGGCGGGTCGTGGACGAGGAGGAGCCGAGCGCGGGAGGAGAGGGTCGTGCTCGTGCGTTTGGAGCCTTCCTGGTGCCGAGTGCGAGATGGGTGCGGTCAACGGCGGGCGGTGGTGGTTTTGGCTCGGTTGGCGCGGGGGTTTTGGCTGCTTTTTCGTTGATTTGATCGGGCACTGGGAGTGGGAGTGGGAGCTGCCGGCGCCCCGTCGTGTGCGAGGGTTGCCTGCCGGACGCCGACCGGCGCGTGGAGGGCCGGGTTTAAGGCCTGTTTGGAACACGGGAATGCAAAACACGGGGAAAGGAAAAAAACGCGAGGAATAAGGTAGAGTGAAAAAGTGAAAAACTACAGGATTCTAAAAATACGAAAAAAATACTTTGAGGTGTTTGGAACACGAGGGAATCCATGACACAGGAATCATGAAATGTTTACAATCTAAAACTATCACTTTGAATGTTACGACACATGCATGGAGTATTAAATATAGAAGAAATAAAAAAACTAATTACATAGTTTCTTTGTAAATTGCAAGGCAAATCTTTTTAAGCCTAATTAGTCCATGATTAGACATTAAATAGCTACAATAACACATGTGCTAATGACAAATTAATTAGGCTTTATTAGAGCATCTCCAAAAGTTTGTTAAATTTTACTTGACAAATCTTATTATTTGTCAACTTCTAAAAATATATGCCAAGCAAAAAAAATAGTACATCTAATGCAGCTTTTTAGGCGGGAACGAAGCAAGGCAAACTTGATTAGCATGTGAGCGAGCGAGCAAGTGTCTGCGCAGGAAATTTTCCCATAGCTCTGAGCACATTTTTTATTTCCTCCAAAAGTACAACCTCCATTCCCTTTCCTCCGGAAAGTCTTTTTCTCTGAATCCTTTGATCCAAACGCATCATCTCCATTCCTTTCCTCTCGGAACTGAAACCTCCATTTTTTTCCTACGTTTTTCCCTCATTCCAAACAGGGCCTAAAATGGGCGGTTGCCGTTGCCTGCGTGCGCCGGGGACTGTATGGATTTGGTGGGGTGGGGTGGGGGCACTGCGGAAAGAAAAATTCCGTGGAAGCTGCGGCCACGTGAGATGCGGCCCGTTTCAGGAGCGTCGCACTGGATGGATCCATCGCGGTGATGAGCGGTCGGCGGCACTCGGCAGCAGACCCGGCTTCTGATTGTTCATTGTTCAACGGGGTGGGCGGGTCCAAGTTTGCGTTTTCTCAGCGCATCGTTCTCGTTCCTACTACACGCTAAACACGGATCTCTCTTTTCTCTCTCAATTCTGGTGAATCAGTCAAACAGATGATAACAAAGTTTCACACATCTTTTTTTTTTTTTTTTTTGTTTCAGAGTACACCATAAGAATTTCTTACCTTCACGACAGAGTAATACTCTACATTGTTTACTTGAGAGCAATTTCAGACAAAGGCGAGCTCACCTCAGAATCGATTCGCGTTGAAATAGTATTTGAGGAGTTCGAGGCCGGAATGGGGACAACCGACATCGACAGCATCAAACTCGGGGTGTGACCACCAGGAGTAAAATGAGCTCAGGCTAAATGAGTCGTTACGCCTTTTTAGGTGTGCGAGGAACAAGGATTAGTATACAGGCCCAGCTGTCAACAGTACCGACGAGCTGAGTTCATGGCTGGGTGCCGAGATAATCGTAGAAGGCAGTATTGTACCAACGTGTTGATGGCCTCGTTATTGCAAAAGATCGATCCAAGCAAATCGAATCGAACTGACATGACGTAACGATCTGCAATTATAGGCGGATAATCGAGTGCCCCAACAGTACAGAACAGTCTAGCACTCAGTATTCTTGATTAGGGAAGCTCGAAGAGTGATATTTCAACTAAGTCAAAGAAGAAATGCATCCTCACATTTTTGCTTACGTCAAAATTAGAAAATACCGAGTAAGAGAATACAAAGCTATTTTAAATTCCTCAATTAGGCTCAAACGAACCGGGACAATTATTGGGACTATGCATGGTAAAATACGGCCATACGGGCGAGGAAAAAGCTTGAGTTATGTACTATTTTTTTCCTCGCCCATGGTAAGATGCATATATGTAGTATCTTTAAATTGATGTAGTAGAACTTGAGTTACCTTGCTACTCAATTCTTAGAGGTGCCCTTAATTGTAGCTATATAGCCTATTTAAGAGCTAGTGTAGCTATTCTCGCTGCTTCATGCAACGGGCGTTTCACAGTGGTAGTAAAACAATTATATTTTAATGATGTCGCGTTGACTTATAAAAGAAACTAAAAGGATACCTACGTTTTTAGACAAAGTTAAGCGTTGTTTCTCTCTCATTAATGAAGTAAACGATTCCATCGTTGTTAATTCATCATCACATGCCTTGTGACAAAAACATAGTTAAGCATGCACGGACATGTGTCATCAACACGTCAGACATGTTTAGCATGTACTCCCTCCATCTCAAATTATAAGTCGTTTGACTTTTTTTGGCTCTAAGTTTAACCATTCGTCTTATTCAAAAAAATTTACGCAAATATAGTCAAATTTAAGTTATTCTTTAAGAACTTTTTTATTAATAAAGAAAGCCACAACAAAAAAAAAGTGATATTTTGCACAAATTTTTAAATAAGACAGTGGTCAAAGTTGTTGTTAAAAAGTCAAACGACTTATAATTTGGGATGGAGGGAGTATAACTCGTGCCGAATCTAGAAGCGCAACTCGAGAAGACTATTTACAAAGCCAAGTTTAGCAAAACTCACTGCAATCCGTACTACCTCTAAGAAAACCAACTAGAGGTAGTGTCATGGCATGATGAACTGTCATGAACCAAAATCAATGGGCCCCAAGGGGGGCAACGTCAACAGCCCAACAGGACTCATGCGTGCGCATGGGCAACGCCAGGCCTGTGGTCGCACGCCGCCGCCGCCGCGCCATCGCCGTCATCGCCTTCGTCATTAAGTAATAGATATTTAGAGAATAAAGATAGGAATAAAATAGAGAATAAATAGGTTGCTTGTGAGAGAGGTATTCCAATCTATAAGGAAACCTCCTAGAGATTGCTTAGCGTGCAAGTCTTCCCCTGGACTATTAATACAAAGGAGTCAGAATCGTTTGATTTTAATCAGAAAAAAAATAAAGGGGTAACTCCCCAAACGACTCTTGTCTCTCAAACTCTCTCTCTCCCTAACCTAAGCGCACGCGCGCCGCCACCACCAGCGCCCCGCCCCCTCCTCGCCAAGCGCCCGTCACTCCGCCGCCGCTGGCGCGGCAGCCCTATGCGCACGCCGCCACCTCCTCCCTCACCTCTCTCACGTCATCGCCCGGGCCGCTACCACGTCATCTTCAACGTCTTCTTCCTCGCCGTTTTTCATCAACCCACGTCATCACGCCGCCCGATCGCCGCCTCCATCGCCGTCCTCACCGCCCGACGATCAAGCAATCAGTGTCAATTCCGCCCAATTTAGCCGAATCGGCAACCGGGTATCCGAGACCGAGACGATCCAATGGCTCAGGGGATGATCCATCCGAGGAGGTCAACCGCATCATCGATGAGTACATCGCGACCATGGAGGCCAAAGCCATGGAGGCAAATTCAGCCTCATCATCGATAAGTACACCAACCCGCTTGACGACGCGCCCGACGTCATCCTCGCCATCGCCGCCGCGCTCCCGCCATGGGCGCCACCGACGGCGACGTCGCTCTCACAGCGCCGCCCCACGCCACCCCCTCCAAGATGATCGACGCCGCAAGCAACGAGCACGCCTACCCCAAGGATGCCCCAGGGGCCGCGACCGGTCATCGATCGGATCGGGGAGGCTACCACAGGGCGTCCACCACCGCTCGACGAAAAGCCTACCCAACTAGGCCAACGTCTCACGGCTACTACAATGGCTGAGATAAGTTTCCGGTTACTACCAACACCCTCTTTGACATTGGGAGCATCCGAGTGCCAACATGGACGACAAGACGGCGTCACCGACGTCAACATCGACGCCGTTGGAATCGACATCCCGGGCGACACAGCCACCAAGGACTCCAACGGCAAGAACGACCCCTCCCAAAGGGCGCCACCATCGACGCCGACGACGCTACCATAGGCGCCATGCTCGTCAACAACATCCTCAAGAACGCCAACAAGCAGATGATGACCCTCCCATTGGCGCCAACGACGCCACCCCCGACGCCCTCGTCATCACCATGCCGACCAACAACGACATCACCTTCGCCAACCGACGTCTTCAACAATGGTACCGGCGACGACATCGCCAACAACATCAACGACGGCCGACGCTACCATGGGCGCCATGAACGGCGGCGACATCCTCAAGGACGCCAACGCTTTTAGATGACGAACCCCGACGACGTCAACTACGTCTTCGCCATGCCCATCATCGACAACAACTACAAGGGCATGAACCACGACAACCCCCTCGCGGCCAACCTCGACACCGGGCGCCCACGATGTCAACCCAACGGACGCCGCCACAGATGAGAACACCGACGTTCCCCGCGCCACCGGTTTTAAACGGTCGTTCACCGGCCGACATACGACAACAACAACGCTACACTGGCCGGACATCCTTCCCAAGCATCAACAATGGTGGAGAACACCATCAGGCAACCTCCGAGATCCAAAGAAAGGCGCCACCATCGCACCACGCCGCCAGAACATCGCACACCGCTATACTTCCGACAAGAGCGGCACTCCTCCTTCTCCGGGTTCGTCTACATGCCAACCCGAGGCGACACGGGAGTACTAGGACACCTCCACACGGTGTCTTCTTCGGCCTCAAGCTGCCCATCAATGGTGACACCAACGACCACTTCGTGCTATTTCAACGGAACGGTGACTTGATCGACTACACCTATGGCCCCGACACCTCCATCAAGAACATGGGCTTACCGGACACCTCGGGCGCCAAGCAACGACCATCGCGCCATCGACTACTTCGGCTATGATAGCCGGGGACGACTCGAGCCAAACCGCTTGGCTCCCGGGTTCCTCAACGACATCTACGCCCAAGATGACTACACCAACAAACCGTGGGCTGCAATGCACCCGGCGGCAACCAACGCAGGAGTACAGCCGATCCACCTAGCCCAAGAGTCCAGCGCTCCCATCTTGAAGAAGCCTCGACTTGTGAGCTTCACCGACGACGACAAGAGGTACTTGCCACCCACATCAACCACCTACGCCGTCAACCTCGTCACAATCTCCGAGGCTCTCGTTCCACCTCAACTGGCTACATCAACGGACCACGAGCTACACGCGACATAGCCGGAACCAACAAGCTCGGACGGGAGCACCGGTTTCGGCGACAATTTGCGGTGATTGGCGCCCACCTTCCGACGAGTTCATCACGTGCGGGCTTCACGACAAGCAACAGCCGTTGAAGGAGCCACCACATATCTTCTTGCCATCGAGCCAATCTTCTTCCTTGATAACCAAAGACTACTACGCCCGTAATTGTCAAAGGTACTGGGGATATTCTCGAACCAGGTGGGATGATTTTGCACACACTTGAGGTTGGCTTTCACCCCTCGGCGACTCGGTACCGATGCAATCACCTCGAGAGGGCAATGGAATTCCATCCATTAAACCAGAATCAACAAAGGTCAGCGTCTTCATCTTCGCCCAGCTCATTCCCTCGACACAAGTGGATGCACCAATCTTCAGGTCGTGCTACTCCATCGCCCCATCAACAACGGCAACCATGTAGAACCACAGTAGCGAGGACGCTACTGCTCGGGGAAAGGGGGAGAGATGTCATGAACCAAAATCAATGGGCCCCAAGGGGGGCAACGTCAACAACTTCAAGGGCTCATGCGTGCGCATGGGCAAGGCCGGGCTCTGTGGCGGCCGCCCCGCCACCGTCGTCATCGCCCGTCATTAAGTAATAGATATTTAGGGAATAAAGATAGGAATAAAATAGGGAATAAATAGGTTGCTTGTGAGAGAGGTATTCCAATCTATAAGGAAACCTCCTAGAGATTGCTTAGCGTGCAAGTCTTCCCTGGACTATAAATACAAGGGAGATGTAATCGTTTGGATTTTAATCAAGAAAAAAATTAAAGGGGTAACTCCCCAAACAGCTCTTGTCTCTCCGGCTCTCTCTCCCTAACCCTAGCGCACGTGCGCCGCCACCATCGGTAGCGCCGCCCCTCCCTCGCGCCCGTCCACGCCGCCGCCCGCGCGGCGGGCGCGCCGCCGCCGACGCCGCCACCTCCTCCCTCACCTCTCTCGGCGTCATCGCCCGGAGCCGCTACATCGTCATCTTCAACGTCTTCTTCCTCGACGTTCTTCATCACCCCACGCCATCACACCGCCGATCGTCGCCTCCATCGCCGTCCCTCACCGCCCGACGATCAAGCAATCGGTGTCAATTCCGCCCAATCTATTCGAATCGACATGAACCAAACAATGACTCTCTCTAATAAGTAATATGAGTTTTGTGCCTAGCATGGATCTTGGGTATTATTGCTTCTATTTTATTATTGACTCTTTATTATTCTCTCCGGTGCTACGAATAATTTTTGAACTTTTTTCTCGTGTCGTCTACTCTTTCGAGGACTAAGAATCCTTAGTTCCTCTTTAGGGGCACGGGTCACACAGGCACTAATATGTTTTGCGCCAAATCTTTGACTAAGATAGGTAGGCCATTCGATGTGGCAAACAACTCTGAATCTCTAAATAATCACTAGAGACCCCATTAAGCGGTTAAAGATATTGTTTTTAGATAAAACATTTAGGGTTAAAGACAATATTGATTCTCCCATTTTGTACTAGAGATCAAAATCACATCTAGAGTATTCTTGCTTTCCTACCTTCCCTCTAATCTAGAAATATTTTCTATTGATTTCTCTTTAAGTGAAACCAATTAAACCGATAGTTTTTATTGGTCTTCACCTATAAAAAACTTTTTTTTTTTGTGAAACTCGTATTTTTATGTTTTTTCTAGGTAAAACAATGATTTATACCATTTTTTTTTTAGAAAGGATGGCAAAAGCTTTGTTGCGATTTCTATTAGACGAAGAAAGAAAAAAAAGCAAATACCCGCGATTTCTACCATCTTTTAAGAGGAGAATATAGAGGTTAGCCAAACGATTTGAGAAAAGTGATTATAATTCGCCAGAAGAAACGTTTCCATGAAGAAACTGAATTCGGAACGTTTAACCTGAATCTCCACCAAACACACACTCAAGTCTTGTGTTAAGAAAAGGATATAAGATTAGATAAGAAAACAGAGTCTATGCTTTATGGATCAGGATGTCAGGTGGCTAAGAAGTTAGAGAAAGAGCTGTGTCAAGTATCCAATACTGCGTATATACTACAGTATTAAAATTGCCACCACCAAATCTTGGACACGGCATATTTAAATTGCCAATCTAACGGCTCGAGTAACCTTCAATCGACTTTTTTTTTTTTTTCGTCATGTAACAGAACTGGTAGTAGTATATGCATGCCACGTACAGTACGTGACGTACTCCCTCCTATTGAGAGGGGAAGGCAGCAGTGATGAGAGCATCACAAATTTCCTTCTCTGAGAAAGCAACAAATGTCAGGCGAGGACGAGAACAGCATCTGCAGACGAGCGGTCAGGTGTCACCGTTGCTCCTGTCAGCTGTTGCTTTCTGGGCCGGCAAGTCCGGATCTGCGACTCTGAATCCCATGCTGGGAAGGGATCCCCAGTTTGGCATGCGCATGCGGGCGGCGATGCTCATGAGTGGCAGTCCTTCCCAAGAAGGCAAGATTGACGCGTTTACCCTGCAGAAAATGAAAGGGTGAGGTTGGGTTAGAGCAAGTATTATAGAAGATCAGAACTAAACGATGGCGTGGAGGAGAGAAGGGAGAGAGAGAGAGAAGCGGTTGTGCCGTACTACGGTAAGCGGCTGGACACAAAGAACCAATAAACTTTGTGAGACGGATAACTGGGCCATTATTAATGTTGAAGACTTAACCATCATTTATGCGTGGGGCCGGTAAGAGCCATGAAGCGATCCTTTATACCAAAGAACCATTGTATTATAATACTTGCTCTTAGACATCAGATCGAATTCATCAGCGTTGTAATCTGCTGCCGACGTGTCTCTAGAAAGTGCGCGCACTGTTTTTTTTTTTTTGACGTAAGTGTGTGCCCGGAATGATGCTACGGTATTGTTAGTTTGTTACTCCTTACAATTAGGAGCTAAATAGTTGCATGTTTCTAAGACCCACGTACGCCTACAATTTGAACTTCTGTAACTGTTGGAAGGTAGATTTCAGATTGGTACCGGCACGTAGTACCACCTAGAGTGCTCGCTCGTGATACCGAAAATATGAAAAAACATTGTTCGATAAAAAAAAAAAAATGAAAAAGGATTGCCGGCCTTTTGCTCCTTCCTCACGGCCCGTTTAGTCCAATTCCAACTCGAGAAAACGTGGAGAGTTAAAGGGCCTTAGAATTGTGGAAATTGAAGCCGAACCCAACTGGAGGCCCAAAAACAACGCCAGCCCCATTCCCTTTTTATTTCCCTCTTCTCCATTTCTAGTCTCGCACAGAACCTGAAGAAACTCCAAGGAACCGAACCAAACCGAGCGCCGAGGCGAGACTGGGAGAAGCGGAGCCGCGGCGAGCCGGGGAGCGCGAGGAGCAGCAATGGAGGCGCTGTTGGAGCTCGAGAAGGTGCAGAGGGTCCTCTCCCTCATGAGTTCTCGCGGCCTCTCCCACACCGACTCCAGCGGCGGCGGCGGCGGCCCTGCTGCCGACCGCTTCCTCGCCCAATTTCTCCTCTTCATGGTACGGTTCCTGGGGTCGCCCCCTCTTCCTCCGTCTCTACGAATTCAGTCGACTCGGATGTGTAGGAGCGTGATCCTTTCGAGTGCGCCGGTGGCCTCGCGCAGGGGCGAAAGGCAAAATAGATGAGAAACTAGGCGCCTACACTTCAAATTTCCTTTGATTTGATATGGTATATGGAGTGTGTCTGGGATAGCATAGGGGGAAGGGGGCTCCCGCCGCCCCTCCCTGCCTTCGTCCGTTGCGGAGGATTTTGGTTAGGCCACGGGTTTAAGCGCGTATGTGCTGTTTGTTTTGCATCTTCATCGGATGAGGATGGTTTCGGCTGTGTATTTGCGCACGCGTAGCTTAGCTCGCTGCAATGTCACTTCCGATCGATTTGATGAGAAGTTGAATGTTTTATTGACCTGCCGTTGATTGTTGACGTGTGCTCTCTGCTCTTGCCTGATCTGATGTTTGGTTGGCAATTGAAAGCAACCCGTGTAGTACTTAGTGCAGCTGTGCTTGTGTTCTCAAGTTTTAGTCCAGTTAGCTAGGTGCCTAGGTCGAAGGAGATTACACCACTAGTTCAAGTATGGTCCATCGAGATTCACAAATTGGCAACAGCTGGAGACTGGATTCATACTGATTTGCCACATTTGGCCATGAGCAGACAGCAGTGTAAGGTGCTTTGCATAATTTAATGAATTTTGCTGTGGCTTATTGTTAGATAAGATTTTTTGAATTAGTATTTAACTTTCATAAACACAGTAACCTCATTACCTTGCTTTGATGATCAGATTCATCACACTAGTTTGCTTTATTGTTTTTGTTGTTCTTCTGAATTTGGTATCGCCTGCTGACATATCAAGTATTCCCGTGCTTTTTTTGAAATGGGCCACTAGGTGCATCTAGAACTTTTTTCAAAATTATGATCAGAAAATCTTTGCAGGTGCAACCGTTTTGAGTCTCTTACCGTGGAGAATAAGTTCCTTTTTTGGTCTCTGAGCTATTAACAAAGGTAATGTTAGTGACACCGCTCAACTTCTTGTTCATTTTTATACATGTGTTTTCTATGAAGAAACCCTAGTTGAGACATTTCTTTATTAGGCAACTCCTGATACTTTGGAAGAAGTTCAGCATATCACCCATCTGGAAGGTAGTGGTGTTGTGAAGTAATTACGATCTTACCTTGACCTTATGAGTTTATCTGGAAATTTTCTTGTTGATTGGTCTGGAACTCTGATATGACATAAGACCCTTTCAACTGCAGCTAATAAAGATATATCTTCTGGAGGTTTACTCCAGCCAATTAAGAAGTTTAAGATGCATGGAGAGAAAGCAACCATTCAGGCTGTGCCGATGGTTGGTTTTGATGCAATGACAAGAGCTAAGTCTACACTTGAAGATTTTGTACGTATTCTCAGTAGTTGGTACCCATAAAATCCTTAATGGAAACACTGTTAGCTTAATCCTGGAGTGACCCAGGTCTTCTGGGCCCTCTTTTAGTTCTTCTTTTATTTTCTCAAGAGAAACCTGTTTGCTTGTTTGCTTCAATAATTTTTTATATTTTTACCACAATATCCCTTACTCTTTTCGTTTATAAGAACACTATCATACTGCCTTGTTTGAGATTTTGCAATGCATGTGCTACAAAAAAATTGAACCTGCTTATAGAGGCATTAAGTCCATATCAAAAAATAAGTTAGCTTGGAATATATTTTTCTGTTTCTTTATTAGTCTATAGAGAAAATGGGTCACACGTGGTTCTAAATTTTGATTTTCCTTGTTCAAACTTCAAACATGTCTTTTTTGGGCTACAAGTCTATCTTGGGCACTTCCAGATAATTATGTTTCCCTAAAGTCCTTTTTTTCCTTCTTGAGAAAACAGTGTAGATCGTACTTTATGTTTCATGGTTTGATGTTAACAAGCCACAAGTCATCTTCAAGTATCTACCTGTTCTTTCTTTCACAGAGAGCTACATATATCAGGTTTTTATGCTGAAACGTGCTTCAAATTTTCTTTGTATGGTTATGTTCTTTATTGAACAAACTAAACATTTTTTGTTGCAGTTAGATGCTTCAAATGAAGACTGTTTACATGTAGTCCCAGACGACAACACTTCAAAAGTAAGACCTGCATTGTAGTGAAATAAGATATAGAGATATAGAATGCAAGTTTTGCTAAATCTGATCTACATAGGCCTTGTATTATAGTGTATACATTAGCCACCTTATCTACCATACAGGTGTTGGGAAAGAAAGAAAAATCTCTGAATGAAACATCCTTGTCTCAAATGATTGAACCCCTTGAAGGCCTTCTTCAGTGTCAAGGATTAATGACAGATGGGTTGGAAGCTTCTCCTATATGTACTTGTAGATATGTAATAGATTCACTAATATTTGAGCTAAGTTGCTCACTTTATTTTCTATTGTTTTTATAGATTGCGAAGTGAACTCAAATCAGGCATTCAGTATTGGTCTCTAGAGAGGAAGCTCTGCCAAGCATTACTCAGAAATGAGAAGGTTTGCAGAGACTTTCTTTTGCTGTAATTTAATCCCAATAATAGCAATGTTTCAGTAGATCATCTGAAGAATTTGATCAGACCCCTTGATCGCCATTTTCTTTTTGAAAAACTGTACCCTCTTGATACTTCAAAGAGGAAGCGATGGATGCCACGTAACAAACTATATTGGTACTTGAATTAATAGTGAATCCATTAATAACTAACTTGCTGAATTTTATATTTCAAATCTATAACTGAACATAAACACTATTCCTCTTGGCAACCTCAAATATAATGTGTAGTGTTTTTCTCTGTAGATCTCCATTGAAGATGTTATGAAGGCAATCCATCTCAAATCATTTGACTATCGAAGTTCTTAACCTGTTGATGTTTCAGCTTACTGGTCAGCATGTATGCATGCCTCTTTGCTAATAACCTACTAAATTCTATTATAACTTCTGTTGTTTAAACATGGCATCATTTTCTTTCTTGTCTATTTATTAGGTCAACGAATTGCATATGGACTTCTTGTCAGTTTCAGAATTTTTGGTTGAGATATCTGATGACCTGTGAGTATGCTCTGAATCTTACTCATGCATAAAAGCATATCAAAATTGTTGAACTGCCTACTTTTAAAAAATCTGTCATTGATGATTTGCCAAATTTGTAAAATCTGAGGCAAGGTAGTGCATGGGTTAAGATGGAACTAGCGCTTCTGTTGGAACTTTTGTAAATATGATGTCAATGTTGTATGTATACTTAAACAATAATTTTAATTCGAATGGCATTGTGTTTTAGTTATCATGTAACTATTAATGGATCTGCAAGACTGCAAAAATAGAAACCCAACAACTTATGTACTTTTATAGTGTACCTTAATATGATACGTGGGGAAATTATCAGATTAGTATCCTTGTTATATCGATGTATATATATAGTCCTGTACCTTTTTTTTTCCTTAATCAAATGACATGCAGCTCTCCTGCATTGTTTGAGAAAAAAATGTATGTAGAGTCCTCGGGGATCAATATAGGCCTAGATGCACCATGCACTGAACAGAAACTATGAATAACTTTCAGACTTCTTTTTGTTTGTTTTACGAGCCATGTCATCTATTGTAATAGCTGTTTGACCCACGAGTTGTTTTTTAATATCTTGCAGGTATGATTATGAGGTAAGTTGGGCTACTGAATACTGATGTTGTCGCTCTAATAGCCTGTACTAGTGTAGGTCTAACTGTTGAAGAAGTTCAATATTTTTTGAAGGATGATGTTATGAACAATACTTTCAATATCCTTCGAGATGTTTGCTGCAATATACGGACCATTAGAGGCACCGAATATGCTGGTGGGTAACAGACATTCTATATGTTTAACTGAACTGCACATATCTCTCCTGATAATGTCACTCCTTCATTCCTTTATTTCAAATGCTAACAGATATTCAATTTATTTCCTGCTTGCAAAATTGTGAGTTACATAGGCATAAGCACATAGTGTGTCGTTTGATATTTGTTTATGTATCAATGATCTTGTTTCAAATTTGAGATACTATTATCGGGTACCTGTTTATGCCCTCAATAACCAAAAAATAAAAGGGGAGCATCGCCTGAGGCAAATTGGAAGTTAGGTCCAATCACAAAACCACTAAATCCACTAAAATCAGTACAGCAGGTTTTGAATGAATTGTGGAGTACTTGCAGTTATCAATCTAGCCTACGCCTATGAAGAATTTTTTAGTTCAAAGCAAGTTAATCTGCGCTTATGAATTAGGATAAGCACAATTGAAAAGATCCTGATATTGCAATGAACATAATAAAGTAGAAGTTAGTGTTTTAAAAAACTCTCTTGAAATTTCAAATATTGCAATCAGAAGATGTAAAGCTCCGCGTTGTTTCTATAAACACTGCTCACCCATGATTGAAACTTCCATGAAATTATTTTGACTTGCTGTCTTGTCTCAAGTAACATGCCTTGAGGTTGAGTTTCAAATTCACTGGATGTCAACTGAGAACCAGCAGCTGATATCCATTGTACATTAGCAAAATATACTCATTGCCACTGCATTTTCCATTTATTGGACACAGCTGTAGCCACTGTGTAGTGTGTACATGGGTATTTCTTCTTAGGATCTTAGGATATTCTTGTGTCTATTCATTGAGTATCAGCCATGTGTCCTGTTTTTTCTTCATTTGGTAACTTGTAGATTTTAAGTTTATATGATGATTATTGTTCACTGAGCCAAAGTAGGCTCATTACAAAAAAAAAAAAAAAAAAAAAAGATATGGAAATAGCCATAATACATAACAAAAAAAGAAAAAAAGGAGCGGGAGAGCCAAATGAATCGAAAGATTCATGTTTGGTTCTATTGTTATGGCTTATGGGCATGAATAGCTGACTGGGCTCATGGGAGAATTGAGGTTTACAAAGCCAATGAGAAAATAATAAGTACTTAAAGATAGGAATAGATTCTACTAGATTCATTTTTGTTTATTCAGAAAAAGATGCATCTTTTTCTTACAGAGATAGGTCAAAGCTCTATCCACTATTGGTAACAGATACAGTTTGTTTTGCCCTTAGGGTTAGGGGCATGTGCTCCCATCCCTATGGCCCTTGGATGTGCATGAAGATGGGTCACTGCATGGGAGTAAATGCCCCCAAGTCATATTTCTCTTGTAAAAATTCTTGTGATAGGTTTACTGGATATACTGAATAGTCATATATTGAACAGTACTGTTTATAATGGTACTACTTGCCATGGCTGTTGTAGGCCAAGTGCATTGGCGAGGCTGAGGAGAAATATGAGAGCTTCTCAAAGAAATTGGATCCTGGTCTATCAGGCTGTTACTGGAGAAGATGTGAGGAAGCTACAAAGGAAGGTAGGAAAGATATTTTAGGTTCGTTTCTTCATCTGATCTATTTTTATTTTTGGAGTGCTGTCATGTTTACCATCCTATTGCAGGCGGAAAAATATCAGGGCATGCATATGGAACATGGAATATCCCTCGTGTGATAAGCAACGAAGAGTCTTTCCGACGTGAAAGATCCAGCAAACACGATTCTTGTGCTGTGAATCTGTGATAATCTGATAGGCAAATTTCATGTTCCAAGCACCTACAGAATTGAAGCTCAGTACACTGCTAGTAAGTGTCTTACCCGTTTGCACGCTTCCATTCTTTCCAGGTCAAATGCAGAAATGACCTGCAACCGTTGATGTAAGGTGCTAGGGTCTGCTCAGTGGGAACTCCTTGAGGCTAGTCCTTGGCCTACCTTGGGTCCCTTTGATGCTCATAAATGTCCAGAGCAGGCCATCACAGTTTTGGAGGTTCCACCACGCCGAGCCAGCCCACCACAGCGACGCAAGAGGGGTCGGCTCCAGCACGCAGGAGCGTGCGCATAGTGGCCAGGCCCAGGGGTACATTCATGCAAAAGCCCTACAGGTGCTCATGAAAAGGCTGGGCATCCTCGACGACGAAGGACTCAGCCATGACAATCAGCTGCCGCACTACTTCAGCCTGTTCAAGGGGCCACTCACCGACGCCGTGGTGAAAGCTCTGACGGCACTATGTGGCCTTGACGCAGCAGCTGCTGCAGCCACTACACAGACTTAGAAACTTGCTGATTGCCAGGGGTCACTTAATACATTAATGTTAGATTACCATCAGCATTCCAGGAGCTTCACAGCTAGAGGTGACGTTTAGCTTGTATGCTTCCAGTTCTGTTGCTTGGATGGGGCGACAGCCAGAGGCCTACAGTCGCCTCCCCATCAGACTCAGGAGCTCCTCCACCTAGCAGTTCATTGTAGCAGCATCTCGTTTCACAAGAATTCCTGCATTGTATCACTGCGCCGACAGCCACCGGCATTCAGATTAATCGGCATCTCCAATTTTTTGCTTTCATGCACATGTGTCCCAGATTGATCAACTTAATCTCTCCTGCTGCATACCACTGCCCCGGCTGGTCTGCATTTTGTTTCCCTCCATATGTCACGCTCAGACAAGGGTATTTTGCTTGTTTTTATGGCACAAAGAAACTGCCAGATTCTTAGCTGGAACGTCAGGGGCTTGAATGACGGCGCCTGGCAAGATTCGGTACAAGATTCTATGCCTTCCGACAAAGCACCAGGCCTGGACGGCTTCACCGGCGCATTCTTCAAAGCATGTTGATGTTATCGCTGCCATAAACAGCCTATACAAAATGACTGCCCAGGGTTTTAATGTAACTTAGCATGCATCATCCTTCTACCCAAGAAATCAGATGCAACGAGTCACCGACTTTAGGGCCATCAGCCTCATACATAGCATTGCAAATATATTCTCCAAATTGCTAGCTAACAAGCTTGCCCCTTGACTGAACTCTCTTGTCTCCAATTGCCAGAGTACGTTCATAAAAAAAAAGCATCCATGATAATTTTATTTATGTTCAAGAGTAAATTTCACCTGGCGGCCCTCAAACTTGTCCCGAGATTTCAATTAGGTCCCGGTACTTTGAAAACGCAGAAGCGCAGCACTCAACTTGTATTATTGTGTCAATCCGGTCCAAAGTTGATTCGTGGGTACTAGAACGCCGATGTGGCATGTCCAGCTCGACCAGGCGTTACTGTAGCCATGTTCCACCCCTCCTGGTCCCTTGGAAATATGCAGAAAAACCCCTCCTCTTCCCATTCTCACTCTCTTCTCTTACCGTCTTCTCTTGTTGTCTCTCTCTCAAATGTTACACAAAGTTGACATGAGAATATATTCACATAATTCATAGACAAACTTGTCATCTAGTAGACTAATATTAAAACATAATGCAGTCACAATGCTGCTTAACAGACAGTAGCTGAAATTGCATTTGAGACACTAGCAGCCATACAGTTTTTTGGGCTGCACATATCTTACATCATATAGTGAGGTGCTGAGCTAATTTCTAGTTGTGCCTACAGCTCAAAGCATAAAAGATGTATGCATCCATATTGTTTTTGGTGCAAATTACATCACAAAAGTTGCCTTCCTATCATCCACAAACGAGGTCAGGCAGATCTTCATTCACAAAAGTGGTCAGCCATATGTACATCCAAAAGCTACCTTTCACACACTTCATCCATCAAGTCACTCAGGTGGTGTGTGTGGCTGTGTTGCCTTGGTGCTCTTCCCAGATGCCTTGGTCTTCTTTACTGTCTGTTCCTTGCGGTTCCTTGCAATTGGTTTACGCTTGGCAAGAACTTTGCCCTTTTTAGTTGCAGTTGTGAGAGGAGCAGGTCTTAGTACAGGTTGGTTGCTTGCAATGAAGGAGTAGTCCGGTAAAGGCCCATGATTAGTGTCACAAGCAGTACTAGCAATTGATGCCTACATGTTGGTGTTACAATGATTATTAAACACATAAACACATGTAAAAGAATTTGTTGATGCTATTTAATTGAGTTGAACATGAGTCACCTCATCAAGCATTTGTGACCACATAAGGTCCCCAAAATCTTCAGTCTGCATGCCTTGTGGTGCACTGTGTTCCTGCATGATAATGAATTAGTGAAATCTAATAGAAAATATGGTTGCTTGTATTAGTGAATAGAGGCTTCTACCTGGGTAATCACAGGTTCTTGCACTGGGCTATCATTGACATTGTAGACATCAACAGGTGCAGTTGTTCTCGTTACCGGCCTCAAACCGAAGCTTCCTAAATGGACAACCTGCCCTATTGTGATTCTCACCCTTGCACCAACTGCAGGTGATTATGGTGCCATGTCTGGGACAGTTTGGGCCCATGTTTCCCTTTGGACTTCCCGAGGTTGCTTCCTCCTGGACTTGGGTGGCCCGCCAACTTTCTTTTCAAAAATAGGTGGCTTGAACTTGAGAACCATGTGTTTTCTCCCATAGGGACTTATCTCTCGCAAGGCATAATATTGAAGCCATACACTTTGCTATATGTCTCAACCTGAATAGCATGATGGAAGCATTTCTTCAAGAGGTTGTCTCTCATGCCTAAGACAAGCAACAGCATGGTTGCAAGGGATTCCATCAAGTCCCATTTCCTCAAAGCCACATGACTTACTCAATATCTTGACTATGTAATCATTCCCACCAGATTGGACTTGGAAAATCCGCTTGCCAGCTGGAAGAACAAAGCACGTATTGGAGAACTCTGAATTTTTCAATAGCTTTTTCCTGATTTTGGGGCACACAGGACTTGTCCACTTCTCACTCAACTCCTTTTGCTTGCTATAAAACCGTGTCATCAACTGTCCCTTGATTTTCTCAACCATGCTCAGTATAGGTAGCTCTCTTGCCTCACGGATATAATTGTTGAATACTTCACAACTATTATTGAGTAGGATGTCACATTTTGGGAAACAACTAAAGTATGCTTTAACCCAAGTATTGGGTGGCATCTGCTCTAGCCATGCATGAGCTTTGGAGTCAAGTGTCTTCATCTTCTCCATGTTGGTGTTGAACTGAGTCACAGTAGTAGACCTAGCACAAGCCCATAGCTGATTCTTTAAATTTTCACCCTTGAAACTGCCACTGAAGTTCTGGTACAAGTGCCTAACACAAAACCTGTGTTCTGAGTCTGGGAACACTTCTTGTACAGCAGGTATCAAGCCCTTTTGCTTGTCAGTCATTATAGTCCAGGGATATGTGTTCTGGATGTTCAGGTCTTGTTTCAAAGTTTCTAAAAACCACTTCCAAGTTATCTTAGACTCAACTTCAACAACTGCAAAAGCTATTGGAAATATGCAATCATTTGGGTCAACACCTACAGCGGTTAGTAGCTGCCCTCCAAACTTGGTTTTTATGTGACATCCATCCAAGCATATGACAGGTCTGCATCCACTTAGAAACCCTCTCTTGCAAGCATCTAGAGAGATATAGAGATGGCTGAAATGCCCATTAGCTAAACCAAGGTAGAAGGTGCTGCCCGGATTTGATCTCCTTATCTCTTGTCCATAGTCCCAGAGATGATTATACTGCTCCACTTCATCACCATAAATTTGTTGCAATGCCAGGCTTTTTGCTCTGCAAAGCTTGCTCCTGGATGGTGTTAGATTCCATTCCTTCTGCACAACTCTAGCAAAATTAGGTAATGACATACTTGGGTCAGCTTTGAAACTATCCAAGTACTCCTGAGCAAGCCAAACTGCAGTGCATCTCTTCAGAGCATACTCTCTCCTGCAGGTGTGTTCTGGAACATATCTCTTTACCAAAATATTCTTTGATCTGCTGTCATATGAGGCATAGAGATTCCAAGGGCATCCTTCTGCACAATGAGCATTTACCCTTTTCTTGTCATTCCTTGGCATTTTTAGATCCACCCTATGTCTCAGCTGTACTCGATCCACGACCTTCCTCACTATCTCAATTGAAGGAAAAAACGACATACCAAGCTTGAATATTGGATTGTTGAGATCTTCCGGCATAAAGCTCTTAAATTTCAATCTGACTCCAGCTTCTGCGTCACTATCATCAGGCAGTTCCAACTCTTCTTCTTCAGTTGTATCACCTTCTGCTTCCTCAGGGGCATCATTCACCACTACTATGGAATTCTGCAGCCTACTTCCTGCTGCCTTCTTGCTCTTCTTCACTGTCCTACTAGGTTGTTCTTCCAGATTATCCATGAACAAATCATCATCACCATCTTCTATCTCATTTTCACCGTCCACATAGTGCGGATCTTCTTCACTATCATCAGTTCCATCCCTGATTAAATTCAGCACCAAAGCCACCATCATCCAAATCTACTTCATCCGCCCTTGGCAAGTCTTTATACATATCTTGGTGGCAAACCTTGGTAGTGATGATCAATGTACGTAACAAAGTTCTTCATCTTGCCAGCAAATTGCCTCATTACTTCTGTGTCCCCATCACAGGATATAATCCTTAAACCATCACAAATGTCTTTGCCGGGCAACAACCAATGCACTTTCAAGTTGGGAGAAGACATGTCATAGCCAAGTTTGGTAACAAAATCCACAACCCAAAAGTAACACCATAAATCTACATCCATATTGTCAAACCAGTCCACTTTCTCATTGACATAAGTTTGGTTGATTCCAATTCCACGTAAAAACACCGCCATGATGAATTTCTCTTTGAAATCTGAGTGCCGTCAAGACCTGAGAATACCAAATCATCAACATCAATACATTTGGTTAAGCTTTATTAGAAAGAGAGAGGTGCGTTGGTGAACTCATTTGCATTTAGTAACAAAAAAAGGAAAAAGAAAAGGCAAACGGGTGAACTCATTTATGTTCATTTTTTGGCCGCTTTGTCGCAGCCTAGCCTCGCAGCCTTTGCCGCTTCGATGCGCGTGGCGTGGCAGGTGCACTCCCCGGCCACGCTTGTCGCTTTTTCTCTCGAGAGGCCCCGGGAGCGCTGGCATGCGTCTTCCCATCCACGGCCGCAAGCACGGGCGGACGGCGGTGCACGCGAGGGGCCATGGTCGGGCGGCGGCGCGGGATGTCACGCAGCACGCAGGCCTCCGTGCCCCGGCACCGCCCGTCACGTAAAGCGCCGACTCCGTGCCTAAACCGCACCGGCAAACCTAACCCTACCGATGAGGGAATGCAGCGAGGAGGACGAACTCACCCGAACTCGGGTGGCGGATCCCCCTTCCTTTCGACGATGCGGAGCCATTGGGGAGTGGGGCGGATCGACGGTCGAGTCGCCCGCCACCACTACCGCCCACCGGTGAAGGCAGCGCGCCGTCGCGTCTCGTCCGCCGTCAAGGGAAGAAGCGGTGGGGACGAATCGTGAGGCGAGATGCACAAGGGGTTTTCGCATATTTGCAACCGAGTGGGAAAGCGCCTTGCGGTAGGCACCGGATGCCACATCGGCATCGTCGGGCTCCCCGAGCTAATTTGGACCGGATTGACACAATAATACAAGTTGAGTGTGCGCTTCTGCGTTTTCAAAGTACAGGGACCTAATTGAAATCTCGGGACAAGTTTGAGGACCGCCGCTGAAATTTACTCTATGTTCAAGGAGCGGTGCGAAAGCTACACATTCAGAAGATACCAGCCTTGTTCATGAAATTGACATCTATAAAGCTTTCGACACCGCGTCAACTAGGGGTACTTGCTAGAGATCCTACAACCTACGGGTTTGGCGCGAGTGGATCTCTATTCTCTTCCGTACATCCACCTCGATAACCTTGCTTAATGGGGCAACGCCCACTTTCACCACGCAAGAGGTGTTCGACAGGAGACCCACTTTCACCCATGCTCTTCATTTTGGCTATGGACCCACTTCAATGCTTGCTTGACCAAGCTACTCAACACAGGATACTCACCCCTTTACCCCTCATGGCGACAAAATGGAGAACTCCACACCAGATCACTACAAAAGGTCCATGTGCAACCTCTTATTGAGCGTATTGGACAAAGGTTACCCAAAATGGAAAGGAAGATGGTTAAACAAAGTGGGACGCCTCACTCTAGTAACTTCGGTCTTCTCCTCCATGCCAACCTACCACCTCACAATATTCCCTTTGGCTGCATGGGCTAGGAAGAAAATTGACAAAATCGTAAGATCGCTTTGCTGGTTAATCGGCCAACAGTCACCGCACCCCAAAGACCTTGGTGGCTTGGGCGTGCCTCGACCTTCATAGATTTGGGAGAGCTCTCCGGCCAGGCTGGCTCTCGAAAGAATGGGTGGAGGACTCCAAGCCATGGATCGCCTCGTGAGCTTCCATGTCGTGATGTCGACCGTCTCCTCTTCAACTCCTCAACCAAAATAACTTTGGGTAATGGAGCAAAGACTCGTTTCGGCACCATAATTGGCTTGAAGGAGATGCTCCAAGGTACCTAGCCCCCAACTTAATTTAGCTTGTTTTGAGGAAAAACCGAACAATGCAATGTAACAATAATTGATTCACTCGCTAAGGGAGAAAATTACATCATCTGTCCACATAGAGGAATTTGTGTCCCTTTGGATACGTGATTCGGGATGTGCACGCAACATGACGTTCAGGACTCCATCACCTAAGAAGGGACTTACTCCACCCGTTCAGCTTACAGAATACAATTCAAAGGCTCCTTCGCCTTGTTCCATTCTCGAACTCATTTAGAAAGCACAAGTGGAGAACAAATGCAAGATGTTTGCCTGGGTGCAAGATAAAATTCTTACGACACACAACCTACAAAAAGAGAGGGTGGCCACACCTAGAACATTGTGTGTTGTGCAATGGTCCATTGGAAATCAGCCTACACCTATGTCTATGCTGCCCCTTTGCTAAGGCGGTATGGGATCAAATCATCTCTTGGGAAAATTTCACTAAGCTGCAACAACAGCCCCAGTTAGACCCCATTCATATCAGAGCATGGTGGGAAGAGGCGACAAGGACAGTGCCCAAATCTGAGCGACGAAGGCTAAATGGGGTGGTAATCTACACCTTTTGGAACATTTGGAATGAGAGAAATAGGAGAATTTTCAACAATGTAGCGTAAACGATTGCCTCAAGTGGCTGCAAGGATAAATTAAGGAAGACATTGAGGAAAGGAAGAGAGCATTTGCTTAAGTTTAGCCGTTGTTTTCCCCTTGGGGAATGTGTTTCCCTCTTGTTTGTGCCTCGGGGGCCTTAAACCCCCCTCGGAAAGGCTTTTCTTGTACATAAGCTTTTATCTTAATTGAAAGGCGAGCTCTCCGCTCTTATTTCAAAAAAAAAAAAATGCTCATAAATGTACCCATTTCCAAGTCAAATTTCTATTTGGCCAGTTAGTTGCCTTCCCCTCATTTTTTTCTAACATCCAAATTTCTTTCCTCGAGATCAAATTCTCTTCTTCCTTTTCCTGACCATTCTGTTACAATGGTTCATATGGCTATTTCATACCATGATACCAACTCAGTGCACAATGAGTGTCCTTGCCATCTGAAGTACTTTACTTTGGTAAGGATCAATGCTTGAGATACAAAGAATAAGAGATTGCTTATAAAAGGTATTTCGAATATAAGGAAACCTTTAAAGATTGCTTGAGATACAAGTCCCATAGGAGGGCTATATAAACAAGGAGAATCTATCTTTTAGGGAGAAGCAATAAAGAGAATATTCCCCTAACTCTCTCGCTCCTCGCCCGCCCGCCGCAAGATTGGTCATCGCCGCCCCTCCCAAGGGGCCGTGACACATATTTTTTTAAAAAGAGAGACAATATCACCACTCCTCTTTATATTTTAATGAGCTTGCAAAAGAATAAAATACTATTTCAATGTACCACTCTAATAATCAATTGACACAAAAATCATATCCTACAATTATTAAAATTAATTAAATAGTCCAATGTGATCGTGCATTCTAGCTAATAATATAATCTAATGACACAGGGAAAATTGTTTTATGACCTTTAAAAGTCTGATGCATAGTTGATACGTTCTGCTCGAGTTAATAATTTGCTTATTCTGTAGCTATTGGGAGAGATTGGAAGAGGGAAAAGGAAACCTGACTAAACTAGTAGGCTAATTGTGCGTTTGCTTGTCATTCGCGCATTACGCCACACGCTATCATTTGGTATATCGAATTAAAGCACAACTTAACTAGCCTTGCACGGAGAAATAGAAAGGGGCACAAAAATGTAGAACGGCTGCAGAGCGGATTCGCAAAGGCCGTAGATGCTCGGACGTACATATGCACTGTATGCACTTCAATCCAATTTTTGCTACACGTGTCGGCCTTGTATGCGTGTCCGGACCAGGTGGTCTGCGGACCACCTGGACCACCATATGACTCTGCCCCTACACCCGCAGGGCCGTGCCCCATGCACATGCAATAGGTGCGATGGTAGAGGGCCTCCCATTCGTAGGGGCCTCAAAATTAAATTTATACCCCATCAAACACTGACAGCTCTAGGAGTATTTGTAGACTTGCTTCTCTTTGTAGTGGCGTTGCAAAATCCGTCTATTATGTTTTGGCCAGTCTCACCATCCTAGAGTTGGACTGATGCCGATGTCGAGTGACTGAACACCATCTGCACACAACGGAAGAGTAGAGGCAACCAATGATTGAATATGTACAATTCTTGGTTTATTGCAATGCTATGTACATGTTATTATTGTTCTATTTTTTTTTCTAGGCAAGTAAGGCCTATTTTATTTTAAAGTGTGGAACAGGGCCTCGGATTTTACCAGCACGGCCCTGACACCCGGCACTAGTCATATCTGTTTTTTTCGTTTTTATAGTGGGCAGCTGTCCTGGCGATCATGGTTGATCTTCTGGTCCACACGGCCACATAAAATGAGGGCCGCCTGAGCTCGACGCAGACTTGGTAGAGGCCAATCAATCCACATGCTCCACATACTTCCGCTCGCTCGGCATTGCCTGTGCGTCTGCGTGGATGCGGCCGGCGTGGATGTGGCCGTGACCGTGAGCAAAACACTGCAGCACGTACCGCGATCCCCGATGGATGGCGACGGCGGAGCGCTCAACGTTGCTCTCGCTCGTGTAGCGTATCCATCATAGCGTTACTCTGGTGACAGCGTGTGTCTATGTATGGTGTATACGGCCTCTGTGAGACGCGGTACTTAAAAATATATAGGGAAACAATTATGAAATAGAACTCACTAGCATTTTGAATCATGCACAGAAAAATGACATATCAAATTGCTAGAATGAACGCTCGTGCAAAATTTGACGTGATTGATCTGTCTGTAGTCTACATGTGGTCTTATCAAAGCCAAGGCAAATGACCGACACCAAGAATAAATGGTTCCTTTTTCTGTTTTATTATATTATTTAGTTTCATATATATAATTAGCTTATTTGGTTCCAAACAGTTCCAGCTAATAGTCTACCTAATTATTAGCTAAGCTAAGCTAATATATCTAACTAACAACTCTTTCACTAATTAGGCAAAACAAACTAATATCAATTAATATTAATTATGAGCTATTAGGTAGCTAACTATTAGCAACTGATCGAATGTAAACAGGACCTAAAAAAATATAGACGCTACTAATTTGTTTGTTTGTTCCTCTTTCTTGCTAGCTGCAGATGAGACGATAATCCGCTTTCACTGTAAAATTTGCTTGCCATGTTGAATTTGAACTAGTTTCTCTTAGGCCACCCGCAATGGTCCTAGCTGGTTGCTAGCTAGGAGATGTCCACCTCAGCACCAAATAGCTAGCAGCCCATACAACTATCTACATACCACTAGCTATTTGTATTTTTAATACTTCCATGCACAAAGAGAGAAGAAGATGTGTTGTGAACAATATCTTTGTGTCTCTATGTGGAGATAGCACTAAACATCTCATATGAAAAACATGTCATCTTAATAAAAAACAAACCATTTTATTACATGACCAACTTCATGTGTTGCTACATAATGCACTGATTGATAACCATAACTCAAACCGTACAACTTTATTTAGGCCACAAAAGCAAAATGAACAGCTAACTGCATGGTTAAGGAAGGGTCACCGAAAGCCAAAACCCAACAATCTCCATCATAGCCTGCTAGAAATTCCAATCAACTTCATATCATCGATTCTGTACAAAAGATGTTGACTGGCTAAATTTAGTGGAACTGCATGATAATTAGCAACAATGCATTTATACAACATATAAATTTCAGGCCACCATGCTGTAACTGAAACTTACTAATTTGTGGATGTGACTGCCGAAGGTGTGGCTTGTAGCAAAGGTCCAGGCCACCATGCTGTAGAGAATATACATTTAATTTCAGCACATCTATTTCAGTTAATTGAGACCATGGGGATTTCAGCACCCCTATTGCAGTTAATTTCAGCCGTGAATATATATTAATTTCAGACAACAGAACAACATAAGCCATGAAAATTACATCTCATTTTAACTCTATACAGCATATGGCTATACCATACGGATTTTTGCAAAGGTACGTACCGAGTACGAGGAATTGTGGACGGATTTTACACAGCTACCATGGATCTACGAGAAATCTTGCATAAAGAAATCAATCCCCAAGTGGATTACCTGATTGACCTCCTGAGAATGAGCGGCAGCTAGGAGCAGGAGCAGATTCGATGTGAGATGCCGGAACAGGTCCGTCCTGAACAGGTGGCGGAGCCTTGTCTCTTGGTTCGCAAGCTCATCACCGGCAACCGCGACGCCTTCTCGGCCCCGCCGACGTCGTCAGCTCGCACGCGTGCGTCTACCTCCGCACCATTGCGGACGCCCTTATCGAAAGTACAAGTCCTTTGCAAGTTGGCACAAGCTCTAAAAGTCAGATATAGGCGTGTGTCTAGATCAGCTAGGGATAAAAAAATTACTCAAATTAGCTTTGCTAGTTGACTAACGACCACTTGTAGGCTTGCCTAATAAATAAATTAGACCATCAATTAACTCTCTGTTTGGATGAGCTAGGGCTAAAAAATAGCTTACAATAAATAGTCCTATGTATCCTAACAGATCCATATTTATGCAATATATATGATATATGATAATAACATATAACCAACAGTTAGATATATTATTAGCAAAATTCTGCGAGAAGAAAACAAAGTCGCCCCCGCGTGCGCCTATCGGACTCACTTGTGGCCACGTGAGTCAGCATCTGATTAACGCCCGGCTACAGTGACAGACAGATACGTACTACCACTCCTGCTCCTTTTGCAACCCATAACCACACCAATGCCGTACTGACTCGCGTTACTTTGCTGTAAAACGCACACCATTATTGGCCTGGTCTTTGCATGGAAGTTATGTAAGTTTTGAAGCACCCAATGGATCGAACAGCAAATGTAGGTTTGCAGTTTCAGTCATGCTGACAGTACAGTATGTCGCCGACATGACCGGCGGTACTTCCTTTAACCAACCTTCCACTAATCACAATCTTTCTTAGAAGACAGAATGTTTTCCCTACTAGTGATTAACGTATCTTTAATAGTTTGGATGCAAATAAAATCAAGAAGATCAGCTAGTGGTTTAGAAAAGAGAAAAAGACTAGAACAATCCGATAGCTTTTCGCAATGGATATAACCATGGCATGAACGTGTTGATTTGATTTTCATAGCAAATTAAGAGAGGTGAACATCTACCCACTCAAAAAATAAAAAGAGAGTGTATTCATAGGGGTAGGGTTTACGTACGTGTATTCATAGGGGTGAGTGTGCGTGCGTGTTGTGAGTGTCTGCGTTGTACATGTGTAATTCTCAAAAAAAAAAAAAAAAAAAAAAAAGAGTGGAGTTCAACGTGTGTCCGACCTATCATCATCCGTGTGTATGCTTTGGTTTAATCTATATCTATATTATTCTTATAATAAAAGCAAATCCTACTATATTACATATGAAAGCTACTATCACCCACTAACATAAAATTGCATTTATGCTAGTCACACTAGTTCGGTCCATGGATCATGTCAGGTTTATCTTGGCATCTTTGCCGGATTCAAGACGACCGGATGGTAATAATTGGCAGTTTTTTTTTTTTTTTTTTTTTGAACGGATGGTAATACTCCGCCCAATAATTGGTAGTGATGGGCTTCCCAAAATGTTAACTTCTCGGAAGCGAGAATTGTATGTTTTTTTGGACGGAGGGAGTACACTACATGTAATATGACTAAGCGTTAGTCAAAGATTGACCTTTTCAGAATAAGATATAGCAAGAAAGATGTATAAAATACACTAGAACATGATATTTTTTAAAAACATAACGGAGGGGGGTGGAGCTTCCCCACCTTTCATTTCATAAAAGCCACTCCCACCAAGAGCAAGCTTGGGCAGTAGGGGAGGTTACAAATGTTGGGAGATACACGAACGGATGTGATTACACCAGCCTAGGAGGTCGTTTACATGAGAAGGGGGAAGGCGCTTGCGCCAAACGATTAAATCATCATAAACTCTAAGCAATACTTGCCGGTGACAGAAAATTTCATGACGAAAAACATGCCCGTTGCGGGCATCCCAAACTCACCAAAGGATGTTGAGAAGGACGAAAGGCCACAGCCCGATGACAGGCCTGTTGGAGTAGTCGTCGCCCGGATGTCGTCGGTAGGCATCGGTGTCACCGTGCTCATGCCGATCTTGGCCCGGATGTGAGCGCTCTATGCACACTCAAAGAAAACATGTTCCCCTGTTCTTTGCATGTAATGTGCAACGCCACAGAGCTCCCCGTGTACCACGTGTTTGGCACAAAAGTTGACTCGTGTGCTTAGCTGGTTTTTGAAGAACAACCAGGCAAAGATTTTGACTTTGTTGGGTACTTTCGTTCCTCCAGATCTTGCTCCCGTGAACGTCTTGGTCATCTCCAGCGCTATCTAGTGCTGCATATGCGTCTTTCGTTTTGTATGGTTTGCAGAGAGCTTGAGAAGGCGGACATCGTGTTCTTCGTTCAGCTGGATTGCCTGCAAAGAGCACATCAAGCTGTCTAGCTGTTGGGTAGCAGCATAAGTGAGGCGAGGCGCAAACGCAGATCAAAGTCGTCAAGGAAAAACTTGCTGCACCGAAATTTTAGGTTGGGCTGTATGGGAGAAGAGTGCAGTGTGTGTATCAAAGAGAGGCCCATCGGCGAGCCAATGATCATACCAAAAAGAGGTGGCAGCCCCATTGTTAGTATGGACAAAGGTGATAGAATGATAGGTATTAAGCTCATCATTGACAATTCGCCAAAGGAATCCAGGCGAAGCGGAGCTGGGAGTATCAAAGGTTAAGGCCGATTGCAAGTACCCAATCTTTCCAACACGCGGTTGCTCTTTGGAGAATAGTTTGTCGATGAATTTCATTAACAGGCAGTGATTTTGCAGTTCTAAATCTTTCACCCCGAGTCCACCCTTGTCTTTTGTGCCCTTTACATCATCCCATGCAACTAGGCACTTAGAACCATGGCAAGTATCCTCTGCTGTCCAAAAGAAAGCCCGCATTCTCCTATCAATTGCCTTTATAATGGTTTTGGGGATGTCAAGAGCCGACATGTAGTGAAGCGGGAAAGAGCTTAGGATAGAGGTGCATAGGGTGAGTCTACCTGCTCAGTTTAGCAGAGATGCTTTCCATCCAGAAAGGTACTTATCACAAGTTGATATCAGACACAAAGATTTTGTGTGGAGACAAAGGTAAGCCAAGATATGTCTGCGGGAAGGTGGAGGTTGTAGTGCCAAATTCAGAAGCCAAGGCAGTAGCTTCATCATTGTGGACGGAGATGGGTAAGAAAGTGGTTTTGTGGTAGTTTATGGCCAAGCCGGTGGCTTGCTAAAAAAGGCGGAGGATGTTTTTGTGGCTACGATGGCTGCCGGTGTGCAACGCAGGAAGGAAGATGAGGGTATCGTCCGTGTACTGCAGAACAGGACAGAGGGCATCCGGGAGTACAGGATGGCGAATGTCTACAACGAGGGTGTGACTGTGTAGCAAGCGACGGAGGATATCGGCGACGATGATAAACAAGTAGGGAGACAAAGGATCACCCTGTCGAAGGCCCCTTTTACACTAGAACATGATATAAAAACCAGAACATGATATAAAACCATCATACAAATGGATCGCCTAGAATACAATGAACAGTAATAGCTTTCACATACATGGATCAACTGCTTATACGGTTTAAATTGGAGCGAATCAGAGACCCAAACAGTACAATAATAATGCCAACAAGATGGTTCACACAAAGAGTACACCTACACGTTCAACCATTATTTGAGTACACGTAGACTCATAAGTGCAATTGATGGTTCAGACCTTGAGATGCATGCATGCATGTTATAGCTGAGCTTTATCCGAAAATAAATGGTCGATCGTGGCATGGGTACGCACGCACATGGAGCACTGGTGATAGCAACAAAGAGGATTAAGAGCTCTTGCCGCCATTGCCAGCCGAGAGGAGCACGTCGTTCACCAGCTTCTCCAGGTTGGCGTACGAGCGCCCGCCAGGCTTCGCCGCGCGCACGGCGGTGTCCCGCCACTCCACCGCGCGCGCCGCCGCATCTCCTTCCCTTTCTCCCCGGCCATGGCCTCCCGTATCTTCTCCTCCACGGCCTCCCGCCGCACGTCTTGGCCAATCTCCATGCCCACGCCCCACTCCGTGCACTTGTACCGGCAGTTGGTCTGCTGCTCCGCGAAGAAGGGCCAGCACAGCATGGGCACCCCGGCGCAGAGGCTCTCCAGCGTCGAGTTCCACCCAGAGTGCGTCAGGAACACGCCCACCGCCTCGTGGCGCAGCACTGCGTCCTGTGGGCACCAGCTCGCCAGCAGGCCGCGCCCTTTGATCGCCTCTAGGAACTCCGGCGGCAGAACGGCGGCGTCGCCGCTGACGAGGTCCGGCCGGATGATCCACAGGAAGTCGTGGCCGCTGTTGGCCAGGCCCCACGCGAACTCCACCAGCTCCGCGTTGGTCATCACCGTGACGCTGCCGTAATTCACGAACACCACCGACCGGGGCTCCCTGCCGTCGAGCCAGCCGAGGCAGGAGACGTCCTCCTTCCAGAGGTTGGAGCCCAGCGAGTCGAGCTGGCTGCCCCTGGGCACGATCTGCTCCGCGAGGAGGGCCAGCGGGCCGATGGTGTTGATGGACGTGGCGGGCGGGATCACGGCGCGCATGGCGTCCAGTGCCTCCTGCTCCAGCTCGTCGAAGGTGTTGAGGACGATGGCGTCCGCGCCGGCTATCTGACCCGTCACCCTGATGGCGTAGTGGACCATGAACTCGTCGGGGTCCGTGGAGCGGATGAAGCTTGGCAAGTCCTTGAGCCGCATGTGCTTGCTCATCCCCGGCGGCGCGCACTCCACCGGCGTATCCAAGAACCCGTTCGTCAGCTGCTCCTCTGCACGTACGCTCAATTCATAAAAACACGTGAGCATGCACTTGCCGTACACTCAGTCGCGTTCGAGATAGATTTCAACTGACCACCGTACCTTTCAACGGGAAGATGCCCTTGTCGATGAGGGTGGGGTAGTAGCGGTAGCCCATGTATCCGCAGGCGCTGGCAGTCCAGAACAGAGCGCACGGCACGCCGATCTCCCTGGCGGCTTGGAGGGTGAAGTTCATGATGTCGTCGCCGACGACGCAGGTGACCGGCGGCACGTCGGGGTCGGAGGAGTTGTTGAGGCCTTGGAGCAGGGCCCCTGAAGTGCGGGAGGCAGGTCTCCTCCGTGGAGCGGCAGAGGGAGGGCACGTCCTGGGTGGCGTCCGCGTCGGACGGCGGCAGGCCGTCCGGGATGGTGGCGAAGCGGAAGCCCGGGAGGCCGTCGAGCGCGCCGGCGCCGCGGGACCGGAGCAGGCGCCGGTGGTTGTACTCGCTGTTGACGAAGGTGACGTGGAAGCCCCAGCAGTGGAGGATCTTCCCCAGCTTCAGCATCGGCGTGACGTGGCCCTGCGCCGGGAACGGCACGAGCACGGCGTGCGGCTTGTTGCCGGCGGCGTCGGCAGCAGCGGAGCCCATGCCGATCGATCTGCAGTTCTGCACCTTATGCGGCTGTAAACGGCACGTTGCTGGTAATAATACTATGCACTTAGCTGTGTGGGTATGATATGATGAGGGTGATGAACAGGAGCTGCTACTTCTATACGTATTTATATATACAACTACCGGCATCTCACTGATTGGCTTACATAAATTTTCTGTGTATTATATATCTCGTCACTGTGTGCCGCGACCATATGTGACTTGAGAGCCAGCGAATCCTGTCACGATATCTGCACGCATCAATCACTGACGACGGTGGACACACATTAAAATATTGCAGCAGGACAAATAATTGAGCAACGATTTGTGAAGATCCGTGTGTGAACCATCAACTCACATCAGCTAAAGTGCCATGCTCACATAAAACCAAACCAATCAGGCGATTTGTGCATCCGTGTTGTAGCATGTAAGCGGCACAATTGGCCTTGTTGGTCGATGTTTTGTGAAGGGCGTCTGTGTGAGATGTCAAAGATTTCGGTGTTGCTTTAATTTGGTGGCTGCAAATTAATGGTGTGCATTCGTGGAGTTTTTATGTGCACACATATGTGAGGAGTAGGAGGCTGCCGTGGTTGGTGCGGATGGATGTTTGGCCGTCAGTTCTCTAGCGGATGCTTTGCCGTTATTATCGCGTTTGGCTCGAGCCCTGCTAGCTATCCGGGTGTGTGTTTTTAATTGTAATAGAATTAACTGTCGGGGTTGTTAGTTGGAGGGTCTGCCCCACCCCTCCCCTCTCGCTTCTTGCTGTTTGTTTGTGCCCGTGTGATTTGGCAGTGTGGATTACTTACAGATCATTTGTAATTTCTAACTTATCTTAATGCAGTACATGCTAATGCACGCTTTTGAAAAAAAAGTGAGGAGTAGGAGGCGAGCGCAGCGTGTATTGTTTTGTTGCCCGTTTCGCTATGTTCCTATGCTTCTTGTTTACGTTGTGTTATTTTTGTCATTTCTTTCTGTACTAGTGCCACCGGCTTTGTTGCTTTCTTCTTTATCAATAGAAATAGACAATGTCAATATCTCATTAAAAAAATAAAATTTAAGTCAATAAGGTACTCTCTCTCATATGTTGGATAAAGCAGCGTGGGATGAACATGAGCTTGAACATTTATAAACGTCGGAGTATGTGATTTCACAAACTTTTGAACCACATAGAGAGAAAAAAAATCTGTATAGGAGTGTTTGTTTATTGTGAGGGATCATAGTAGAGATAAGTCGTCGTAGGTTTGGTTCAGCCCCTCCTAAGTTTTTTTTCATTGCTTCGTCCCTGTATCAGTGTAACCATTACTTCATGCAATTCTAGGGAACAACTAGTAGATGAGCGCTATCTTCACTTAATACTTCATACAAAGCTGAGGAACAACCATGGTACGGCCGCCTTCTTGGACAAAGATACGGGTGTGTGCAAAAAGTAGATAGCAAATCATTCTATGTTTCTTTTAAAAAAAGTCTCTCGATTTTAAATTATAAGTCGTTTTTAGTTTTTCTAGATTCATAAGTTTACTATGTCATCTAAGCCCATTCTTTAGGATTGGGCACACGACTGCTCTTCACAACCAACCTACCCTTTTAACTTGGCTTCTTGTTATTTCGGGATAATGGGTGATTACTTTAATTGCTTTTTTCTCTTCATTTACTTATAGAAATTTTTTATAATAATTGAGGAAAAATGCGATGGCTGATATCGATCGAGCGCCGATCGGACGGCCTATAAAGGCTGTAGGCAATGGGAGGCAAAGGCATGGAGGCAAAAATTGCCTCCTGTTGTTTGCTATGACAGTGGGTCATAGGAGCAAAATTGCCTCTCAATGCCTCCACAAAATGAAGAGGTTAAGAATGGGCGGTAATTGCATTATTGTAATTCTTTTTTTTTTTATCAAGGGTAAAATGGTAACTCCATAAACACAAAATATTATTTTATCTAGTATAGTTAGGGTGGATAATACAACTACTGTAGTTAGTTAGATTTGTTTTTTTCAATAACGCTCGTTCTAGGGTTATCATTTGTCGGTCGGCGCACCGGTGGTTGGGGATCGCCGCCCAGCCTGATCCGCCGGGCGTGGCGCCGAGGCGTCCGCAAGAGGACTCGGGAGAAGTGAGAGAGGAGCAGCCACCGCCGAGCGGGCGGAGCTGCTGCGGGGCTGTCACCCCGACTGCGGCCAGCCATCCGTCCCGCTCATTCTAGGGGGGTTCCACCGCCGCCGTGTTCCCGCTACGGGAGCTGCCGGCGCCGCCCGATGAGGGGCCAGCGCAGGGCACCGCTCCGCCCTACCATGATCTGGATTCCGAGCACACGACGCCGCACCACGAATCGCGTCGGCTATCCATCCCGCTCACACCTCCCCGTGCGGCGCCGCCGCTGCGCCGCATTTCGCCCGGCCTTCCACGCCTCGGCCGCTGGGGAGGAGCGGCACATGTCGATGGCGAGGCAGCTCATGGTCTCCTTCCTCTCAAGGCGTGCTTCTCGTCGGGACCTCTGAATCTGCCTCGGATGACGGTATTGCTGCGGCTCTCCTGTGCTTGTGCTTCCTTCTGCTATACTCCTGGTGACAAGTTATTGGGAAAATTCTTGCAGCGTGTTGGATCACAATACATTCACGGGATCAATACCAGATCGAGCTGAATAATTAATTGTGCTTGCTTATTTTATCATCCACTAATTGTCTCCAGGTGTAATACAGCAATACACAGTTGGTATATAATCATGTTTGGAAAGTGATGTCGATGACAAAATACCAACAACAGGGAAGGCAGAAGATGCGACAATGAATCGCTAGGTGCTTTAGGTGCTTGTAATTTTGAATCGCTAGGTATAGGCAGTGTCTGAATTTCTGCCGTATGGGTTCAGGTGCTTGTAATTTTTCTGCCAGACGACAATGAACTGATTTGTTTAGAGGTTTGGTACCTATATAACGCCTGATTGGTTGGTGATTGTTATTGAGGTTGACTTGTCGGCTCCGATCATGTGCTGTGATGAAACCAATGGCATGTATATGCTGCAGTGTCAACAGGCAAATTATATTAGGTTCATAACATACTGCTAAACAACATCTTTTTCTTACAGAACGCAGACAGTCATGTTGTTGGCCACCAATGCAAGTATCCTCTACAGTAATATGGTTGAGATTTTTTTATGTCCTATCGTTGGGTAGGCTCGACAATTGGGCATGGGAGGCGAAAATGGGCCACTCAGCGTCGTTGGGTTGTCCATATCTTTGTTTCAAATAAACTCAGTCTCGATTTATATTGAAAATATTTCAATAGCCCAATGGTTTGACCAATTGACTATGAACCATAGGCTCCCAGTTCGAACCGTGCTAGCCCATATTTTTTAACATTCATTGTTTGTATTAAATTTGTTGTTTTTTTTTTTTTTTTTTCTCTATGTTCTTTAATTTTTTTTGTAATTTGTTTTTGTATAGACACCTCATTTTCGCTCCATAGACATAGTACTAAAGTTTGAAATGATTTGAAAATAGTGATGATACACATATAGCACATGTACGACATTTCTCACATAGTCACACTGGTCGTAGTGAGACATGTATGCCTTTGTGAGAATGTACACTACCACTTTGTCGAGAATCCATTGAAACTTTTTGTCAGGACTATACACCAAAATAGTGTATCCATGCAAGTTTTTAGATTTTTTTTACCTAGGTTAGGGTATTTTAACATTTATTCTTTACTAAATCAACAAATAATTACAATAATAGGTATACTAGCTCTAAAAATTGCACAAATGCACATAACATCTTAGTTTGGATCCATGAACACCCTATCAAAGTTTTAGATGATTTGGAGGTAGTGGTGATACACATATCTCACATTTGACGATATCTCTCGCATAGCCACATTGGTCGTAGTGAGATGTGTATGCCTTTGTGAAGATGTGCACCACCACTTTGTCGAGAATCCATTGAAACTTTTTTATCACGACTATACACTAAAATGGTGTGTCAATGCAAGTTTTTAGATTTTTCTACCTAGGTTAGGGTATAAATAGCAAAAGAATAAAAAAAGAGTAAAAAAAATAATGGCTCCCATAAGATTCGATCCTGGGAGCCGTATGCGTTAAAGTGAAGGCATAATACGATTGTGCTACCAAGGTGCTTTCGATAGGTGTTTTCAGTTTTGCGTATTTACGTAGAGGCCATGGCGTGCTCTGAATCTGAATTATGCCGGATCACTGAATTCACCAGGCATGTGTGGTGCCTGAAATTGTGACTGACAGAGAGCTTGCTTGCGTTCTTGCTGCTTTTGTTTTTTGTGGGCAAAATGTGAACAGGGGACAGACAGGGCAATAAGTGCAGAATATTAGGCATTTTCACGCAACTTCAGGTAGACCAGAGCACTACATTGCCAATTTTGTTATCAAAAAAAAAAAAAAAAAAACATTGCCAATTTGAATTACGCAAGAAATTCAGACTTTTCGTTTACAAGGTATTTCGTCTCAAATCACGCAGAACACATCACTACATTGACATCTCTTCACCATCCCGCAATGCACACCCAAATAAAGCATCTTCGTTGTCATTTGTCGCATCCAAAGATCTTCACAGCGGTCAGCGGTGATGGCAACCGGGAATTATCATCACGCAAGAGGGTATAATTACAAGGCGCACAAGTGACAACTGCATGCACAGCTAACAGCTCTCTACATGCTATGCTAATATGCTACTCTCTACCTCTATTACCAAGCACCTGCAGCTTAAACCAGTTGCCCATCCACCAAGATCCATGGAGGAAGATAGGAAGTCCTCATCTGCAATGTCACGGCCAAATAGATTAGGAAAATCATGTATGCTTTCATGAATTGTATGATCTACTAGCTGCAAACTAGGTATGAATCTATATACTCTAGTCGCAAATTATTTGTTGGCTTCATACTGAGATTTTTCAGAACATGTTTACTCTAGTCGCAAATTATTTGTTGGCTTCATATCTGGGACCGGACAGTATTAAGCTGCTAAGGATGGAGAATGTTCCAAAGCCAAAAGTGTTTCCTCTAGCACACGCAAATCAGCTTCAATTACGATAATAGCAGCTAGGGACTACATTTTGGACAACAATACTGCAATATATCCAAAAGCAGGTCTATAGTTTCACTTCAAGAATCGAGTTTTTTTTTTTACAGTCCTACAGTCCTATCCTAAAGATCTTTCACTTCAAACACTGCATATCAATGCAACACCCTGAATAATCTGAACGCTACAGTACACAATAACAGTAAACTAGATTGTGCCTCCAAGATTAATTACTAGATTGTGCCTCCAAGATTAATTACAAAAACATTGACAAGATCAACAAATAATTCATGCAACAAATTTAAGTATCATTCTATAACAGAGGTTCAACTTTCAAATGGGCATCAAATAATTCATGCAACAAATCCAAAACAAATGCATTGCTGCATTCCCAAATCATGGAATATGAGATGAATCGAATTCAAAACGTGTATAGGATAGCAACCTTGGCCTTCTTCGATTGGGGATCGATCGGGGCCGGAACATAGAGTTCTCCACGGGGAGAGGGACTAACGCCCGACGCGACGATGGACACGCTGCATAATCGCCGCGCATCGAGAGTTCTTCGGCGCTAATCGGTGGCGGATCGGGGAGTTCTCCACGGGACGAGGGACGAACGCCGACGTGAGTGTGTGCTATGTCGGGCACGGCGCTGCCGAGGGCCGCGGTGGCGGCGGTTTTGGGGAGGGAGAGGATGCCGGCGAGGGAGAGGCAGCTGCTATGGCGAGGGAGAGGATGGTGGCGACCGCGGCCCCGGGCGGTCCGGCGAAGGCGACGCATGATGGCGATGGCGGGCGGCGTGGTGATGGGTCCCCGGCTGAAGTCGGGGGTTGGGGGCGGCGCTGGGTCTCGCGATGCGGGGTTGGGGGGCGTCGGGTTAGTGAAGGTGGCGATGTAATTATTGTTTAGCGGTGTTTAATGACATGGTTATCCTTTCAAATGAAAAAGAATTTGTAGGAGGCAATGAGAGGCAATGGTAGGCAAAATCAAGTATTGTAGAAGGGCTCTTAATTATAATGTATTATCTTTTACAAAATTTGAAGGCTCGGGTTTTTCTATACCACCTTATCTACCTACAATAGAGGAATTACCAATTGAGTACTCTTACGAATTTTTATCGTTATGGTAATCGTAATCGTAATCATTCCATTCCATTCTCTCTAGCTAA
Organism: Hyparrhenia diplandra; assembly: GCA_015847255.1. Classification (NCBI taxonomy): domain Eukaryota; kingdom Viridiplantae; phylum Streptophyta; class Magnoliopsida; order Poales; family Poaceae; genus Hyparrhenia; species Hyparrhenia diplandra. Next base: position 106,777 of record JADLZK010012916.1, read on the forward strand.
CAGGGGAATCATGTTGTTCTCTTCCAGTATTTTAATGCATTTGGTACGGTAGCACCGGACAGTGGACCTTACAAACATTCATGGAGGAAAAGCAAATGCTTAGCTATTCTTGATTGGGCAGCTGGGCGCCTGGGCCGCGAATGCTGTGCCACATAGATCCAGATCGAGAAACATGGACCGCACTGTTTGGCTGGACCGCACTGTTTGGCTGGACCGCACTGTTTGGCTGCCCCTCGGGCCTCGGCCCACGCTCTGCTCCCTCAGACCTCAGTGGCACTGTGTCCCGAATGGGCTAGATTTTGGAGATACTCACAGATGGTATCATGGTGATAGTGTTGTAGGTAAGTCTGACGAAAAACTCAAAGCTTGTGGCTGGCGATGAAAAACTCAAAAACTCGTGATTGGCTCGGCTTCGCTCGGCTCGATTCGATTCGTTAGGATAAAGAGTTGAACCGAACTAAAATTTTAGCTCATTAGCTATAACAGCCACTTTGCGGCGCCGCTCACGAGCCATGCTTCTATGGGAGAAAACATAACTTATATTAATTTTGTTTTACTTCTTCATGTCAATCTAGCACTATGACTTTTATTATTCTGTTTTTATGTAGGAATACTCATGGATAGCATGTGTATGAGTATAGATATGGAGGTATGATCACTAGTAGAGAAGGGGATTGTACTTCCGGTTCCCAACTCTCCCTTTATTTACGGTTTTGGAAATGGGACTACCCATAGACCTTTAGTCCTAGGTCACACAACCGGGACTAGAGCCCATCTTGAAACAAAAAAAAATAAATGAAATTTTAAAGACCTCTCTTATAGTTTGTGAGATTCGAACCTAAAACCCCTACACGTGACACACACTCCTTTTGAATTGACCCGTAGGGGACCTTTAACTGTGGAAGACCTTTAGTCCGGATTGATAACACCAGCCGGGAATAAAGAATGACAAATTAGCTTGGGTATGCTCTTAAACAAAGAAATTTCATCCCACATCTTTTTCTTCCTCTAATTTTTGGTGTCCAAACTTCGTCAACGCTTTTTGAGAGTATCACGGACTAGTTAGGGTGTCGTACCCCAAACTTCGTCAACGCTTTTGAGAGTACCATGGACTAGTTAGGGTGTCGTACGACTCGTACCCCACGGAGTGAGCTACTCGTAGATGGTTGCTTTTATTTCGAGGAGACCTCATCTATCTACCTCCTATGGCCCACATATATTTATTGAATGTAGAGTATTATGTCCAAACATAAGCCTGCAACCCAGTTCGTTAGATGGTTTTGAGCTGATGTTGATTTGTTATGAGAAAAATGTTATAGTATATATCTGATAAGTCGAGCTAATAACCTCAAGCCAAAAGGCCGGTGATAGTTATTTGTGACAGTTATTGTCTTGATATGCTAAAAAAAAGCAAGGTGCGTGATTAGTGATCGCCGGTGATAGTTATTTGTGACAGTTATTGTCTTGATATGCTAAAAAAAATGATTAGATGAGCCATAGAAGCGGGAGAGAGGGTATGCATGTGTTCAGGTAGCATGTGTGAATTGTGCTTTGAAATTGTACCCCCACCAATGGCAGCCCAAAATACGGTAAGCCAGCCCACAATCCACAAGGTCCGAAGGCCAAATAATGAAACAATCAATCTATGGCTCATCTAATCATTTTTTTCTTTCCTCAAAAAGGAAAATCTAATCATTTTTCTTACTCCTGATGAGTCAAAAGGCGCTGCATCGATCATGTCGGGGCCACGGGCCACGGCAGCTAACGCGGAAGATGGGAGCCCGCGGCCGGCCGTCCTCGTTCGCATCGCAGAAATGTGATCTCGCACGAGAGGCCTGAAAGGCGTCGAGCAGGAGCAGCTGCTCCGGCCGGCCGGCCGAGCTCCTTGCACCTAACGCCACAGGTATTTTATTAGCCCGCCTTTCCAACTAATCCGTTTGATTTCAGCGTGAGCGGTGAGCAGCAATCTCCCCGCCCCGGGCCGGACGAAGGCGACACAGGGAAAAGCGCCGCCTGCACGCGCACGACGCGTACGATGCCGATGCCGCCGATGCCAACGCGCGCCCTCCGTCGCGTTCACGATCATTCCCATCGCAGCATATCCGTGTTCACATCGGGATCGTGTTGGCACGCCGCACGTGTTACTCGTGTGTTGTGTCACACGTGTGTTCACTCGAGCGCTCGTGGTACACTGTCAGTAGTATATATAGAGCGTGCCAGCAAGCATTCTGCTTACTAGTTGAACCACCATACTGGGCACCAACTGAAAGAAAAGCAGTGTTCATTGACTGCAGAGAACCGCAGGCAGTAGAGCCTTCTTCATTTCCCCGGTCCGGCGGTCCACCTGCACTGCCGACGATCGATCGACATGGCTCTGGACGCGAGGTCCCTTCCAGCAGTGTCCGTCCCCGCCCTCGAAGTCTGCTCGGGGGAGATGATGCCGAGAACCGGGAGCGGTGGCGGCGTTACGTCGTCCGCGACGACGGGCGTGGCGGAGGAGGTGTCCGTCGTGGACGTGCCGGCGCTGTGGAGTGACGAGGGGGAGGATGAAGCGGGAGCTGGTCGCGTGGGCCAAGGCCGTGGCGTCCATGGCCATCAGGGAAACGATGCAGTGCTGACTGCTCATCGAATTGATGATGATGATTAAGGCGGAACTCGATCCCCTTCGTGCGTAGAGCCCTGTTGATGAACATCTCTTTGTTTTTTTTCCCCCTCGTGCTGCTAGTAGACAGTATGGCGGCGGCGAGCGCAAATCAATTCACGCGAACGAAGCATGGCGGTGGCGGCGGCGGCGGCAACGGCGGCTTTGTACATGTTCGGTGGATCATTTCGGCTTGTACATACATGTTCTTTTTGGAAAGGATGCAAGAGAGAACTTCAGATGTTTTGTCGCACGGAATATTTTGGATGTATTGTAGGTTGGGAGTTTTGTTTCCGCTCAAATTGCCACGCTGGGGTGAATTTACAGTACGTCTGCGGAAAGATCGAATCGAGATCGGAGTTGAGCTCCTGATTGCTATAAGCAGACTGTACACTGCGCGCGACCGACGATCATTCACACTGACAGTTGGAGCAAGTGCCCGGCAGGCACACTGCTCACTGTTATGGGCCTTGCATTGGGCCATACTCCAATTAAGGGTCTGTTTGGCAAGGCTCCTCGGGAGAGGCTTCACTAGAGAGGGCCGGAGCCGTTTTGGAGAAGCTCGAAGTGGGGCTCCTCCAAAACGGCTCCGGCTCCTCCCTTTCCACTAAAAACGGCTCCAAGCGGCTCCTCCTGCTAGATCGTTTGGCAGGGCTCCCTCCGGAGAGCCGGGCCGAGCCACGAAAAGAAGCCCTGCCAAACAGGCCCTAACAAACTAGGGATTGCAGGGTATGCCGGTGTGTTCTCTTTCTATTCAAGGGTATGCAGGGTATGCAGAACCTCCATCTACGCGGACGACCTTGTCATCTTCCTGCGGCCCCTGACCTCCGACTTCACCTGCGTGCGGAACGTCTTGGAGCTCTTCGCCGGCGCGTCCGGGCTGGCGACCAACTTGATAAGTCGCGTCGTCCCACCCCAATCAGGTGCACCGGCGGAGGTCGCTTCGATATCGACGGTGTTCCCCGCCGCCGCCAGGACTTCCCGGTTACCTACTTGGGAGCGCCATTGTCGGTGGCAGGGCTCACGAGGGACGCAGAGCAGCGGATCATCGACAAGGTCGAACCTGCTCACGAAGATCGCGTAAAAGACACTGGCCAAAACTACGCTCTCCGCGATACCCGGTCCACCTCGCCATCTCGCTGCGCCCTCTCCGCCTGGGCAATTGGCGAGGTTGACGGCACCGGGGCATTCTCTGGGGCGATATGGACACCGTCGCGGGGGCCAATGCATGGTGGCCTGGCCGGTCGTGTGCGGCGCCGAGGGAGCTTGGCAGGCTTGGGCTGCCTGACTTGAGGTTCGAGGGCGGCGCTGCGCCTACGGTGGGAGTGGCGGCGCCGCTGCGCAGCCGGACGTACCTTGGGCGCAGCTGCCGTCGCGGGTGGAGCGCGCCGTCAAGAGGATGTTCCGGGCCTCCGCCACGGTCACCGTGGGTGACGGGCGCCGGGCTCTCTTTTGGACCGACAACTGGCTTTGGGACGGTGCGATCTGCAGCTTCGCACCAAACCTCTTTGAGGCTGTCCCTCGCTCGCGAAGAGGGCGGACGGTCCGCGAGGCGCTCCTGTGGCCTCCAGTGGGCGCACGATGTGGGTGAGACTTCGAGCTACACGGTCCGCGGGAGGAGGCTTTGCTCCTCGCCGATAGGGCGACGGGTGTGCACCTACGGGACGACGTTGAGGACCTGATCAAATGGCGCCTGGACCGCCAATGGGCAGTACTCCGCCTCATCGGCTTACGGGGCCTTCTTCTGTGGCCGGTCGCGGATGGCAGGGGCAAAGGAGATCTGGAGGCATCGGCCCCACCGAAGGTGAAGTTCTTCGCGTGGCTTGCGCTGCATGGCGGCCGTGGACGGCAAGCACGCCGCCAGCGGCACAGGCTGGTCAAGCGTGGCATGCATCTTCTGCGACCAAGAGGACGAGACGATCGACCATCTGCTCGCGTCGTGCGTCCTCCACGAGAGAGGTTTGGTGCCAGCTACTCTCCAGATTCGGCCTACAGCACCTTGGGCCGACGGACGGCTCCAGGCTTGCGGATTGGTGGCTCCGCGTTCGCGCCACGAGCTCCTCGGGACCTCAGACGCGCTTTCGACTCCCTCATCCTCCTTGTCTCTTGGGTCCTTTGGAAGGAGAGGAACCGGAGAACTTTCGACGGACCAGGAGCGGCACACCAACCCGCGGAGATCATCAACCTCATCAAGGATGAAGCCGACTCCTGGGTCGAAGCAGGATACCGTGGGGTCGCACCTACCATCCCAGCTTTTAGCGTAGTGCCTGCGTTGCTAACGTCGCAAATTTGTGTACCCTTTAGTACGACATTCGAAGCTCCATTTTGTTTAAGCCGGTGCCGTGTGTTAGTGTGCCCGTCTAGTTAGCCCCGGCATCTCGCTAGGGAACTAGCTAGAATGTATCGAACAATCTAACTTCCCTTAATGCAAAACAGGTCAATGCCTGGTTTGAAAAAAAAAATTTGGAGGCCATGAACCGTTGCCTCACTTGTTCCCGTCAGTGTACAGGTCTGCTCCTATCTTGTGCGCAAGAGCTAGTAAGTACATTGATGATTTTTATAGTCAAATAGATGCTGATATAGAAGAAAAAAAGAACTTCGTTCTCACACAAATAACAAGCTTAGCATGAGAGCCTATGATCGATCCAAATATCATGTGAATATGATGATGGTAATTGGAAAAATAGAGTTTTGGAACATGATTAGAAAGTAAGAATAAAAATGTTACTTGAGTTCCAACCCATGTCTGCTTTTATCACCTTTTCTCAGCTTGCAAGTGCTATAATTTAACAACCATTCCTAGAAGCTTGTGTGAGTGATGATACGATTGCCATATCTCAACTTCCACTGGGCTAACCATGTCTAATAAGTGCATACTTCAAGGTGAATGTAAGTATTCACAAGCTGGAATCAAGTAAAAAGTTAGGTTCTAAATGTTCATTATATTGAACTCCTATGCATGCATACTTCAAGGTGAATAAAAGTATTCACAAGCAGGAAAGTAAAAAAGTCTGACACTCGGACCCGGAGCTGGTCGCCAGGTTCCGAAGTACTACGGCGACGATGTGTGCCAACAGCGACAACATTTGCGTGAGCTCTTCCCCATGATGCGGCCCCCGGCGAGGGCGGCAATTGCGGGGAATCTTTGTCTGTCGCCCATAGCGCTTCTCTCTCCTCTCGTCGCGCGATAGTTTACTCTTTAAGTACAACTTTTGTCGCTCCGCCGTGTCGGCCGGCGATTGTTGTCTGTGGTGCCTACGTGCGTTGCGCCAATTGTTTTGGCTAATGCGTGCGTCGTGTAAACTCTATTTTCCCTTAATGAAATACGTGTCAATGGACACGCTTTCGAAAAAAAAAAATGATCATTATATTGAACTCCTATACGCATACTTGAAGGTGAATAAAAGTATTCACAAGGAGGGATCAGGTAAAAAGTTGGGTTCTAAATATTCATCGAACTACATAGAGTAATCCACATGCACAAGCATTACTATAATAATTCAAGAAAATCTTCATCCAAAATAGGAAATAAACTATAGAGGTGCTTACCACGGTGCTGGAGCAATGCCTCATTGGATAAATACTCCAACTTAGGACTAGCCTCTGTTTGGTCTCCCAGTGTGCTTCGATCTCTAGACGAGTGCTTTTGAAATGATGCATAGTTAATAAACATGCCTTGAATGATTGATAATGGTGTAATGCAATGACTTGGTTTTGAAACATTCTATTTTCTTTTAATGAAGTACGAGCCAAGCTCGCTTTAAAAAAAAAATGCAACGACTTGGTTGAGCATGACTAAACATCGTTAGTGTGTGGATGGGGTACAACTGAGTAGTTTTATTTCAGTGAGCGTGGATAGAAAAGCTAGTGATTGTGGTCAGACCGGCCATGCAAGTTGGGTTGACTAAGGGAGATTGGAGGGCCATGCTCACATCTTTGAGACTTTTTGACTCAAACAGAGGTTCTGTTTGATGACAAGACTTAGTCCTTGGTCAAATATTGCACTACTATGGCTTGACCGAGGATCATCGGTGGCAGATCGGCTATTTTTTTATAAGATTTGCTTCTATACATTGCTAATGAGGCAGGGACCATATTTCATTTGAATGCACTAAGTTTTCTGAGCTCTACAGATCATCTATGGTGAAGCTTCTATGTGGCTTCCGTAGGGTTGAACTGAAGAGGAATGGAGTTTAGGGAGATCACCGGCAACACAAGAGATTTTTTTTCCAAAGGGACGACAAAAGCTTTGTGGCATTTTTTATTAGACAAATAAAAGGAGTCATAGGTTAATATAGGATATAGGATGGCATTGGTGAAGTTTTCATTTATCTTATCATTTGAGGTGCTTGAAGTAGAGGGGGCGACAAGAGAAGAGGACACTTCGAGGTTCTTCTTGTTCCACACTCCAAGGCGAGGAAGAAGTGGAGGACGAGGAGGTAGGAATCTCAGGAGCATTCAGCTTTGGTGATCCATTATTGAGGATCATGTGTGGTTCTTCTCTCTTGTAGTCTTGTTTTCTTGCTTGGGTAGAGCGAGAGGAGAGTGAAAGAGAGCTTCTATAAGTAGGGAGACCGAGGGGTCATGGCCTCACGGGATGTTAGGTTAACAAAGTAACAAGTGAGGCTTGTGATAGCCATGTAGAAAACGGTTCCTATAAGTGTGACATGCACCTGAATTGCGCTCACATCAGTGTGACTACCGATTGGGTGCGGTTAGATAATATCTAGATCAAGCTTACCTTGCATCAGAGATGACCAATGATGTAATATTGTTTTAGCCCTATATCAAGGAGCGTCATTAGGAAACATGTTTCTTTCGTTTGTTTGTTTCCTAATGACACTCTTGATGACATGATTTAGTGCTTAAACACAATTTGGGTTGTGACTCATATTTCACCTAACTTCGTGCTTGAAATAGAATATGTAAGTGTTGACGTCCAAAAATGGCTTGGTCTAAGACATGGTAAAATTCCAGACTTCTCTGAAAGTGACCGGACGCTGGGGACCGGACCGTCCGGTCATTCTTCGTGCGTCCGGTCGAGCGTCCGGTCAAAGCATCCGGTCGTCGGGTGTGTGTGACTCGATTTGAGCTTTACGGAATCGACGGACATAATGACCGGGGCGTCCGGTCATGGTTCGTGCGTCCGGTTGATCGTCCGGTCAGAGAGTCCAGTCGACCAGGCGTCTTCAGCGCGTTTCAGAGCTTTCTGGAACCAACCGGACGCTAGTGCCCGGAGCGTCCGGTCAGGACCGGTCCAGCGTCCGGTTAGCCCGCGACGGACCGTGTTCGTACGATTCCAAACCGATGTCTTTCCTAATCGTATTTGGGTCGGTTTTTGGAGATTGGAAACGTCCAAGGACGGTTTCCTAAAAGGATAAGACCACTCTCCTCTATTTAATAAAGAGGTTCATGGCCGATTTGATCCCATTTACATCCAATCGACAAACACATCTACTACCGTCCTGCTTGTAGATCAACTTCCCCTCTACCCTGTTGTTCGGCGGCGTTCTTCGTGAATTTCGTCGACGCTCTAGGCGGCCTTGCTGGTCCTAGGGCACCCCCCGCGTGCGTCCTCCCGACGGGTCTTCCCGGAGGTGCGTTCGGAGGTTCTTCCAGCCGTCACCGGGCTCTACATCGGCATTAACGGTCTCTTGATCGTTCGTGGCTGATCACGCAGCGGTGCTCGTTGCTTAAGGTTGATCGCAACCTTCGTGGGCGTCCAAGGTCCTCCCGGTGTGCTTGGCATGGAACCCTAGTTCTTCGTAACAGTAAGGTTAGATTTCTTCGGATATACCGAGATGTAATCGCAGTGATCCTATTTCTTGTTATGCTCGTGCGATCTATGCACTTCGGATTGGAGCAGAAATCGGCCTGATTAATCTAATATATGGACTGCGGAAGTAGTTTACATGACTCTATGACATCATTGGCACAGAATATGAAACTTCATATAGCGCCTAGGATCCGCGCGTGGAGAACGCTCCGAGTACTGTTCATTCGCTACTGCCGAATCCTGTCCAGCCACGTGGGTTCGTGCGTGTCCAAGCATGCGTTTGGCCTCTCCGGATTAGTTCGCCCCTTTCCGTTGAGATGGTAATAATTAAAGAAAAATACAGCCACATGCTGCCTCGCTGCCTCCGTCTGCTCCGCCCTTCAACGCCGCCTCCTCTCCCCCGTGCCCCTGCTGCTGGCGCTTCCTCTCCCCTACCGGCAGAGCCCCTCGAGCGGCATCGCGCCTCGCTGCCTCCATCCGCGTTTTCTGCCGCGCTTCCTCTTCCCCAACGGTGACGGACGCAGATGCGCCATCCTTCGTGGACCGACGCTACACACGTGGAGGGCCTCTTGCTCTTCCGGCGGCGGCCGCCAGCCTTACAGTTGCACGCGGAACCAAGACAACGTGTCGGCTGCGACGACCCAGATTTCAAGCTCCACGACAGGTCAGCTATGCTGTCTTCTTCCTCTCGCCTTAGATCCATGCCGGCTCCCCTTCCTATACCTCTCCCTCTCCCTGCCCCTTCCCTCCAAGATCTGTGAGGCTTTACGGCGAGTACATACGTTCTACATCAGCCTGTCTTTTTCCTAGTGATTTCCTTGTCTGCTAGCTACGACTTGTATATTCGTTACGTGACAGATGGTGGGTGCCGGCCGTATCACAATTTGTAGTACATTGCTTTGATTTCGAATTGGCATCTAGACTCATGCATGGTCCCTTGCTGATGATGTGATAATATATATTATCTTGCCGTGGTCCTCAGCCCTCTGTCATGATCTCTCCATTTGTCATTGCTCATCGTGCATAAATTGTCTGATATCTGGGTAGCAGAGTCAAAACTGGAGGGGTAACTTTCATGGACCATATGCATACACATCAACAACAACGATTGCATATATTAATTCCACTATTCCAGATTGATGAAGTAACCACCGTAGGACCGATCCTCCTGTAGCATCTGATCGATCTTACACGCCCATGCAGTAGCAGTACAATACCCTCGATCCTCCTGGAGCGGCTTGTCGTGCGCGTGGTTCTCTGCTGGATCAGATGCACTGCCGTTGGATCGTCCACATATATATCAATATATAAGTTGCCGATCATAATGTTTCTGATCATTGCAGGCCGGATGCTTTCCACGAGGCCGCATAAACTAGCTGGAGGGCCTGATGCAAGCCTGGCGCGGAGGCCGATTGATTCGCAACGAAACACTACTGAGTCCAGCTAGATCTGGCTAGCCGCCGCTAGCACATGTGCCCGCGTCCATGACGATTTTTCGAAAGTACGTATTGCATAAAGGAAAATTAGATTTCAACGTCAAATGCGCTTTAGCCAAAATAATTGGTCGTTGCGCACTCAACCACACTTACATGAATCGCCGAACAGCGGAGCAAATTGGTTGTATTAGGGCACTCACAATGCAGACTCTACCATAGAGTCTAAGCATATTTATTACCTTCATATTTATTATAATTTACTGATGTAGCGCTGATGTGGCAGTATATCTATGGAAGAGAGATGTGAAAAAACAAGACTCCAAGTCTTATTTAGACTCCAAGTCCACATTATTCGAGATAATAAATAATAGTCTTAGACTCTATGATAGAGTCTGCATTGTGAAGTGCTCTTAGAAAGGAAACCTATTCAGGGACGAAGAGAAAAAAAGGAACACAAGCTACAGCTGCTGCTGTGCCCCAGGAGTGTCGCCAGGCCCCTGAAACCTGCGGCCAACCACACTCCTCCGCCTCATCTCTGATGGAGCCGACCAGCTGTGCCGGCGTTTTTTTTTGACAAAAAAAAAAAGCGTCGATCGGCCAAACGAGTCCATGGCGTCGATCAAGCTAGGCATATATTTTGATAAAAGAAGCTGCAGCTTACGCGCGCCGATCTCATGCTGCACTAGAATATCTGATGAATATGGCTTGATTTTCCTGGCGGGCTGGCGCTTGATGGAGGAGTATGGAGAGGCGAGTAGTACGTGTTGAGCTCTCACGCTTCTGCAACTTGTTTATTGTATCGAGACAAACTACATAATTTGATAATATATATAAGTGGAAAATTTTGATTGATTATGGTCAGCAGTATATGTCTTGCCTCAGCCGTGATGCATGCGTGCTCTGCAGGATTATTCCTGCAACTCCAAAGTGACTTCTGATGATGATATATTGATTTTAAATGCAAGTGTAGAACACGAGAGAGAGACGTATCGAGTGTGGACAACTCGATTGACAATAATGCTGAACCAAAACCTCATCTTTTTATTCAATTGCTTGATGAAACAGAAACAGCCAGGAATCCGCCTCTTTTTTCTATGTACACCATACTAACTGGAGTGGATCGTAGCTGTATTTTCCAACTGCAGATGATAAGATCTTTTGCGCTGGTCAAGCACGCGCGGAAAGAACTTTGTTTGTTTTCTACCCCTTCCAACAAAGGTGTGCTGCTGCTGCACTCTCAAGTCAGATCGACTTTGATAATCTCATTTGGTAGAAAGTTCAGATTGTGTTTGCTTGTTTTCTGTTCTATAGTCACAAATGCAAACAATATATAGTTATTCAATATAATAGCTAGTGTGAGAGAGCCAATGGTTCCATCAATAAATAAATACTACAGTATTTCTGCGAGTACTATTCTACGATGGATGCTGAAAAACTAAGATAGGCACATGAGAGGAGCACGTCACAACAACCGCAATAAAGTTATCTGACCATGTTTGGTTGGTAGCATGTAGTCAAACTTAAACGGAGAAGCTAATTGACAATTGAGCACTGAAGCTCCTGCTGGCACTTTTCTTTCCTGCATTGTTTTCTGCCATCCGCCGTAGCAGATATATACAGACAGCAACAGCATGCTTAGTAGAATCTGTTCATGGCTATATATATAGTGTGCCATGTCATATATATAAACCAATCTAATAACACATCAACATATTTTCAGCTACACATATACAATCTCTCAGAAAACTTTGTTAGAATTTGTGCTTCAGGTAGCAAGTCTACAACCTCTTATCTCCCCTTCTCTCCAATTCAACACAAATCTGGTATGGAAGCTTTTTTGTAGCCCACGAATTCGATCAACTTAGAACGCTTGCTCTTATATGTGGGCAGGCAAGGCTCGTAGTCCGAGACTCGCAAGGTAAGGACAAAAGCAAAATCTAATACACAATCCGAGCGCTACAAAGTAGTGGATAGAACATAAAATTAGGAACTTAGTGGTTGCTATTGCACTTAGTGTCCATTATTATGCCGCTATCACTACTTACAACAATGTTCAATGAACATTCCATTTTTTCGAGACCGCTCTATCAAGAACGATCTCTAAAAAATGGTTTTATCCATATCTAGATGGATGGTCTTTCTAGCCATCTCTAGGAATGTCCTCTAAAAATTGTACTTCTAGAGGCAACAGGAAATACTAGCTGCCTCTAGAAATTGACTTTAGAGATGGTTGACAATGTTCCCAACTCTAAAACTGGTAGAGCACAAAACATATAAACTTCCTCCAAATCATGTTGGATGAAGAAAAAAATTTAAAGTTGTAGTTTTGTAGTTTTTCAGATTTTGAAATTCGGTGCTTTTAAATTTTCATCTGACCTCTAATATAGAGACGCTCTAAAACCAAAGTTGTGTTTGACAATATCTAAAACTCTATTCTTCAAAAAAATCCATTGGGGTGTGAAATATTTGATATAAGATTCAAAAAGTTAATACAAAAGATAGTATCCTACTCTATCTCTATTTTTCCGCCTTTTGCAGCCGGGTTATGTGCTCAACATGGCACATTCTTGATTGCGTTGAATGACAGTAGTCCATTTGTTTCGGAGTGCGTAGTTTCGCAGCTTATCCAGACTTTTAGATGCATCCCAAAATTGGCTTGGAGCTAGAGATGTCAAGGGCTCCGCTCTACGATTCTAGGGGTGGGCATTCGGTTTCTCGATTCATTTTCAGTTCAGTTCCTGGGTTGTTATATTGATGAAAAATTCGGTTCCTAGAAAATGGGAACCGAATGGTTCCAAGAAATTTTAGGGATAAAGCATTTCAGTTTTCAATGATTTCATTTTCTAGAAAATGGGAAAGTAATAATCTTATAATTATCTTTCATAATAGTAGTTAGTAGACGGGATTACTTTTATACCGCAAGTGGGTGATTATTTTATAAAATGGAAAAGATCCAATAGCTATTGAGTATTGACATTGATGATTAGAATAATATATTGAATTAAAGGTAAGATGATTTAGAAACTTTTAGAATTTATCTTTTTTTGTAATACATCTAATAAAAAAATATTAACATGTTCACTTCTTTAGAGCCTCTAATTAGTTAGTAACAGTAAGACGATGGGTTTCTTCATGGGTCTCACATTTTTCTCCATCTCTGCACATTTTTTTGAGTGTTGGGTGGCTATAAACCCTTGAACTGTTCACCATCGGAATTTTTGTTTACACTACTCCACTGTCCAAAAAATATAATTGTATGTCTTGCTTATCGAGAAGTTTTTAAGTTTGATCGAATACATAAACAAAATATCACAATGTGTAGTAAATATTATACAGACCATAAAATTTACTTTCATAATAAACTTATAAGAAGATGCAACTATTTTCTATATAATATATAAGTAGTTAAGTCTAAAAAGAGTTTGATAGTTTTTAGCTGGTTATACCAAAGTCATGTTTGGATAAGTGGAACACTCTCGTTAATTGTATGGTTTTTGGGGCCCGTTTCACTTAAAAAAACTGGGTGGATATTTGACTCTCTTTTTTTCCTTTGTCTATTAGAAATCATGGCAAGACTTTGCCGTCCTTTCTTAAAAAAAAGAGTTTAATTGCAAGAACCCTAAAGTGCGTTTATTTAGAGAAGATGGAGAGAGTTGTGCTTCAAAGATGACCACAAGCTACATTGTAGCTGAAGTATGTGTAGCCAGGCCTGAATATAACCTACTAGAATACTCCGATGACGTGATTTTTTTTTTTTTTTTGAAAGTCTCCGTTGCTCAATGAAAGCAATCAGATCCAGATGGAAAGTACTCTTACGGTTGAGTTTCTTTTCAGAAGTCAACGGTAGTGCCAAGCTGCGCGCGAACTTGACGCATCCCGACTCCCGAGTCCCGAGTTCGCTTCAGTGACGGTAAAGTATTGCTCTCTGATTGTAGCGCGCCAGTTGAACACTTGAGCTGTCAGCCAGACAACTCCCTCCTGTAAAAACAAAAGAATATTATACAAGCGCCCTGTTGCGAGTCTAATTGCTCGTTTGCCTCTTTTTTAAAAACTTTGCTCATTTGTCCCTGTTTTTAGTTTTCCAATTGTTTGTTTGACCCTATTAGGGGCATTTGTGCAATTGTTTTAATTGTTCGTTTATCCCTACTAGGGGCATTTCGCAATTGAAAAACTAAAAACAGGGGGCAAACGAAATAAACAAGGGCAAACAAGCAATTAGACTGGCAGTTGCACTAAAAAAAGACATTCTCAAAAAGTTAGATAATTAGTCACAAAAAAAAAGTTAGATAATTTCAAATTTAATCGAATTCATATATAAAGTTTCTAACATATAGAGCACAAAATAAATATTATTAAATAAATATATTTGGCTACATAAGTAAATATTTTGGGACAAGGTTAGTAAGAGTTTGATTATACCTAACTCTAATCACTAACGACAATCTAGCCAATCTCATGATATCAACAGAAACAATATCTGGAGCTTCTTACCTGGAGCTTGTTATCTTCACCAAAAAAAAAAAAAAAAGTATTTGTAGCGTCAATCAGGTATTGCCCTGCAGGCAGTAGATAGGTCTATAAATGCCAGCTTCCACTATACATCACTCCTGCCTCATCTCACAAGTATACACACACAATCGTCACAGGTCACAACAAGTAGAAGCAGAGTTGCGCTGGTGCATCACTGCACAGGCGGAGATCGGCAATTCGACATGGGTTCCATCGCCGCCGATCGTCGGCCGCACGCCGTGTGCGTGCCGCTCCCAGCGCAGGGCCACGTCACGCCGATGCTGAAGCTGGCCAAGATCCTCCACACCCGGGGCTTCCACATCACCTTCGTCAACTCGGAGTTCAACCACCGCCGGTTGCTCCGCTCCCGCGGCGCCGGCGCGCTCGACGGCCTACCGGACTTCCGCTTCGCCGCCATCCCGGAGGGCCTGCCCCCGTCCGACGTCGACGCCACCCAGGACGTGCCGTCGCTCTGCCGCGCCACCATGGAGAACTGCCTCCCGCATTTCAGGAGCCTCCTCGCCGACCTCAACTCCTCCCCGGACGTGCCGCCGGTCACTTGCGTCGTCGGCGACGACGTCATGAGCTTCACCCTGGAAGCAGCCCGAGAGATCGGCGTGCCGTGCGCGCTCTTCTGGACCGCCAGCGTCTGCGGCTACATGGGCTACCGCTATTACCGCGACCTCAAGGAGAAGGGCATCTTCCCGCTCAAAGATGCCGAGCAGCTGACGAACGGGTTCTTGGACACGCCGGTGGACTGGGCGCCGGGGATGGGCAAGCACTTCCGGCTCAAGGACTTCCCAAGCTTCATGCGCTCGACGGACCCCGACGAGTTCATGTTCCACTTCGCCCTGAAGGTGACGGAGCAGATCGCCGGCGCGGACGCAGTCGTCCTCAACACCTTCGACGAGCTCGAGCAGGAAGCCCTCGACGCCATGCGCGCCATGATCCCGCCGTCCGCGTCCATCCACACCATTGGCCCACTCGCCTTCCTCGCCGAGGAGATGGTGCCCCGGGGAGGCCGACCGACGCGCTGGGCTCCAACCTCTGGAAGGACGACGTGTCCTGCTTCGACTGGCTCCACGGCAGGGCGCCGAGGTCGGTGGTGTACGTGAACTACGGCAGCATCACGGTGATGACCAACGAGGAGCTGGTGGAGTTCGCATGGGGCCTGGCCAACAGCGGCCATGACTTCCTGTGGGTCATCCGGCCGGATCTCGTCAACGGCGACGCCGCCGTGCTGCCGCCGGAGTTCCTGGACGCCATCAAGGGCCGCGGCCACCTGGCGAACTGGTGCCCGCAGGAGACGGTGCTGAGGCACGGGCGGTGGGCGTGTTCCTGACGCACTCCGGGTGGAACTCCACCATGGAGAGCCTGTGCGCCGGAGTGCCCATGCTGTGCTGGCCCTTCTTCGCCGAGCAGCAGACCAACTGTCGGTACAAGTGCGTGGAGTGGGGCGTGGCCATGGAGATCGGCCACGACGTCCGGCGTGAGGCGGTGGAGGAGAAGATCCGAGACGTGATGGGTGGCGAGAAGGGGAAGGAGATGCACCGCCGTGCGGTGGAGTGGCAGCAGACTGGTCTCCGCGCGACGCGGCCCGGAGGGCGCTCATACGCCAACCTCGACAAGCTGGTCGACGTACTCCTCCTCCCATCGGGTGGCGGTGAGAAGAGTTCTTGATAATCTCAGCAAGGTTTCTTGCTTCCATCAGCGACCCCTCTCACTACGCACATCGCCGCCGTCCAGTGTCTTTCGTGATTCGGACTGAACACGTCATTTGTATATTGTCGCGTGTGAACGAGGCATGAATAAATCATAGAGCATGTTGTGGGAGGTGCTAATAGCTAGTTACTTTTTGCACCAAGCAAATACTGAAATATGAAAGCCTGGAGGCCAAGAGGGCAAATGTTTGTACGAGTCTTATGGGTGAAAATGATCCGAAACACTCGAGGAAGGCTCTATCACTTTCAGTTTCACATTTCTCGGTTGAAAACAAAAATGATAACACATCGCTAAAAATGAGAACGCTTTTGATACTTCGGTAATATCGAAGATGACACTATATGATCAAAAATACATTGATAACGGCGAAACATAACAAATGAATAAGCGTAGTGGTTCTTTGGTTCCTCATGAGCCTTCTTTAAACAACCTGACCGGCTTCTTTGTAGGCACAGAAGCAATGGTATGTAATGGATATAGAGCTACAGTACAAATTCATATAGCCTCTATTATGAAAATGGCAATACTAGAATTGTCCAAGCATCCAGCGTCATTCTTCTTAGTTTGAACTAAAGTTTTTGCTTTTGTTTTTTTCTATAAAACTAGAGGGGGCATGGGCCCCTATAGATAAATTTTATTAGAATAAAAACTAGACAAGAATACGTTTTTCTTGCTATATTACTCTCTGAAATCTCATGTTTGGTTTTAGAAATTAATGACACACTTGTGGTACTAATTCTTTGCTCTAAGTGTGACTTATGAGATAGGATTAGATTGATGACGAGGAGCATGATGATCATGAACATGGACGATGATGATGGATATGGTGGATCGTCAAGCTCCGTGATCGGCTTGAGAGGAACCCGGGAGATCAAGGCAAAGGTATTCTTGATAGGGTTTTCCTTTCGGTGATCAAGACACGATAGAGCGTGTGATCACATTATAGGATAGATAGCCGACTATCAAGAGGGGATGCCGCGACAATCCTTTGGTGAAGTGCTTCTAGGTCCAATTGACTTGCATATTGCATTTAGGACAATGAAAGCACTAACTTCGATCTTGCCTAATCGTTTGACATGCTAACATAAGTGATAACGTGATCATCTTCGACATGTTGGCAACCCATGGCAAGAGGAGAAGCAAGGTTGAAGCAAAAGGCAACAACAACTTGAAGAACATGCTGAAAAAGGATGACCGGACGCACGGATTTTTGACGGACGACGCCGCGGTGGCCGGTCACCGGGTCGGCGAGAGCATGTTTTGGGCATGTAGCGGACGCAGCGGACGGACCCTCGGCCCGGATGCTTCCGGTGCTGACCGGATGCATGGACCGGAATCACGGAGGAGCGTGTCGGCGGTGGGCGGGATGCTTGTCGGTTGTGACCGGACGCTTGGGACTCGGACTCACAACGGACTATTTGGTGAGTCCGGTCGGTCGCGTCCCCGGTCGGTTCGCTAGAAGCCCATGTCAAAGCACAACGGCTCCATTTTTGAGTGAGGGCTATAAATACTTGGATGGCGGTTCCTAGCCCTCCCTCTTGCACATTTGAACACTCTAACTTGCTTGTGAGCTTGTGAGACTCCTCTCCACTCATCTCTTCATCCAAACTTTGAATCTTTGGTGAGATTGAGAGAGATAGAAGTGCATTGCTTGCATCGGTTGCATCTAGAGGCACTTCATCCTTGGAGAAGCCGCGGGATTCTTGTTTTCTTGGGAATTTGCCCGGTTCCCTAGCGGCTTGGAGCAAGAGGCGGTGTTGAGCTCGATTGGAGCTTGTTCGAGGCCACACCGGTGGTTTGTGAGGGGTCGTTCCTTACCCCGCGAGGAGATTCGCGAAAAGGAGCACTAGTGGATTGCTCATGGCTTGTTGTACCCCCTCTTGTGATTGGTATGCTTGAGCTCCCACCGGGGATTTAGCACCGGCCATTGCTTAGCAACCATCAAGTGGGTGTGTCGCCACAACGGGGACTAGCGTGCCGGCAAGCACGTGAACCTCGGTGAAAAATCATCGTGTCACTTGTTCTTGCTCGTTGGAGATTTCTTGGTGATCACGGTGATTGGCTTCCACCTCTACACTCCTCGGTGGTATTGTATTCTAGCACTTCCTTGCTTTACTTGATTAGTATATCTTGTTAGGGAGCTTTGCTAGTTTCCTTGTTAGCTTGTGTACCTTGTTAGTTTGCTTAGTCTTGCTAGTTCATAGTGTTTGAATTAGTTAGCATATTTTGTTCACCTAGGAGTAATGTACCAACCTAGTCTTATCTAGAGATTATAGAATTGCTAGAATTGCTAGGAGGCTCGCATAGCTAGTTGAAGCATTGCTTATTTACTATGCCGTCTTATTTACTAACCGTCTTGCTTAGTGTTGTTTGTAGAATTTTTAATAGGCTATTCAACCCCCCCTCCTAGCCATTAAGACCTTTCACTCTAATTTTCCTTGCGCTCTATAGATTACTAGCAAAACATGCCCCAACTTGCTCACTAGTTCATGAGGTCTAAACATGGCTGATTCGGCGGTCGTGAATTGCGATTGGTTGTTGGAGTGATGATCACCCTGTCTCTCTGGAAACATGGCTGATTGGATGCGGTAGTAACTTAATTGACTGAATGAACACGGTAGTAACAAACCGACCTAACTGGCGGTCGTGAATTGCGATTGGTTGATGAAGTGATGATAAGCGGGCATGCTCGCGGTTATGCTTCTTGCACTCGCGTCCAAGGTCCCTAGGCCATGCTAGCGTCCGTCTGGTGGGACAACAGGCCTCGTCCGACTAGAAACTTGTGTCCCAAATCGGCTTTTTCGCCCGCACAGCTCCGGCTCGGTTGAGATAGACAAAAGCAGGCCTCGTCCGACTAGAAACTTGTGTCCCAAATCGGCTTTCTCGCCCAAGACGGCCTCGGCTCGGTTGAGATAGACAAAAGCACATATAAAAGTGAGATTTATTAAAGAAACAAAAATGCTCACCTACATGATTCTAACTCAAGACTCGAGAGCACATAATTCCTAGGTTACTCACTACCGCTGCACTAAGCACGTGTTTGTGTAGTAATGAAACATGTTTAATCTTAAATGAAGTCAGACCTTTTAAAAATCTAATAAAAATGTATCCAACGATCACAATAATAACATTATATAATTAAATATAACACATAAAAAGGCTAAGTAACGTGAAACAAATTTGGGAAAAAAGAAAGACAAAGAAAAAAACTCATGTAATAATACAACTAAAGTGAAAGGAAAAATAAAAAATAAAATAATAATCAACATTAATGAAATATGTATCTTTGCATGAATATCAAATATATAATAACATGTAAAAAATAATAAAAAATAAAATTAGTGAATTAATTAATTATAGCACATGAACAACACTAAAACCATTATAGAACATCCCATATATAGCACGTGACAAAGTTAAAAGCATGTCAGAACATCACATGTATATTAAGTGAACATCCCTAGATACACTATAGAACAATACTAGATACATTATAGAACATCGATATATAGTATGTGGATAACACTAAATGTATCCTAAAACATCACATGTATACTAAGTGAACATCACTAAAAATATTATAGATCATCGCATATATAGTTGGTGAACAACACTAAATACATTCTAGAACATCACATGTATACTAAGATAACATTTCGGATACACCGTAGAACCATACATGACACAAAATAAAACATCTAAAGTATACTATGCGAACAACACTAGATACATCTAAACCAATTAAGAAGATAAGAAAACAAGAAAAAAAAAAAACTAAAATGGAAGCAATGGAAGAAAAGGAAAAGGAAAAAAAAAAAAAGAATAAACAAAAAAATATTGAAAGAATAAAGAAAATGAAAAGAAGGGGGAAAATAAAATAAAGGGAAACATACAATAAAAATAAATGAAAGTATAAACATGAAATAAAAATAATAACAAAAATGACATTGACAAGAAAAATGAATTAAAATAAGAAACAAGAATAAAAAATTGATTGTGACAAAACAAAAATGAAGAAAAAAGAATAGACAAATAAAAAGAAGAACTCAAGGCCACGTAAAAAAGAAAGAAAATAGAAAATTAAAACGCTCAAGGAAATAAAACAACAACAAAACACATATCTATACCTATTAATAAAGAGAAAAAAAATTTCAGTCCCACCTTTTTTTTCCGCCTTTTTTTTTTCTGCCCTTTTTCACCTTATATTTCACGTACGGTTTCTTTCGCCGATCGCTCTGTACGAGTCCAACTCGACTCGGGGAGTCTGAGGCGCGACGTACACGTACCCTCAACGTGCATCTCTGGGAAACAATTACGAAAACGGAAACGGCGTGGCGCCGCTGCGGTGGACACGGGCTCGAGAACTTTGAGGGAGGCCCTGCAGACCGGGATGCCTGGGCCAGCATCGCATGCGCTGTTGCCTGAATTTATCTCACCAGCACCGCAGGTGCGAGCCAGACTGCCTCCTATAGCCCTACTTGGTGACAGACGAGCACGACTTCTGGAACGCGCTTCCGGATGTTCGGCGTCAAGAACTTGCACACATGCTCCGGGCGGTCCGCCGCCGAGACGGACGGGATGTGTGCTCCGGGCGGACCCGTGCACGGCTGATGCGGATCAATCCAAGACCTGGAGAACTAGCTGGACACCGCCATCGAGCTTGATGTGTTGCGGGGACACCTCGAGTCGTACCGGCAAATATGTCGACGCGCGGCTCCAAGTCCTAGCCACTTAATAATCCTCTGACGATGAAGCAGGACGACTCCTGCAAACGCAAGGCCCGCACGGCGGGGTGTGCCCCGGCGGCGCGAACGAGCTCTCGCCGCGACGGAGCCACAATTATCAACGACGGAGAGATGGAGCCGCAATTATCAAAAGTGCAGCCACAGCTCTCCACGATGCCGCCATAATTCTGGGCGGTGCACCCACATGCATGCATGTCTCTGCCACGACGACTCTCCGCGACGCAGCCGCAGCAGCTCTCAGCGGTACAGCGACAACCGGCAAATGCGTCGGCAAACGGCACGCGAGGCAACAACGGTGATATGGCTCATATATAGTGCTGCTGACTATTTTTGTGCAGATGCCATGGCACTTCCCTCAATTAATTTCATGTAATTACGCTTCTTTTGTTCTTGCTCCGCCGGGCTCAGATCATGTGTTGCTGACTTGCTGGTACCATACTAATGTTGCCATCGACCTTCTCGTTGCTAATGCCTTTTGTATGCCGTTAGCAATGGGGTTTTATTTTAGTGTTTCTACCTCTAACCACGGCGTGGAGTCTAATTTTAAAAAAAAAAGAATTGATATACAGTTACAAAATTATATTTCTAGGTACTACAAAAGTTGACTCCAAGATATATTCAAATCGCATGCAAGTTGTCTATGTAACCATCGGTAAATTATGCGTCCCAAAGTAAGAACGCACGCGGCGCATTTTTTGCCAGTAGACATACAAAAAGGAAAAAGAAAAGGGAAAAAACTTACCTACCGCTACCGAAGGTCCTACCTGGGACCAAGAAGGAAGGAGGCGGCAAGCTTCGCGGCCTTCTCCAAAGCCTGCTACCAGAAGACATAGCACTCGCACATGGGCCAAATTCATTCATGGGGCCGCGCAGAAGCAGCAGAGGAGGAAGGGTCGTCGAACACCTCTTCGGGTCCGACTTGAAGATTCCCGGGGGTCCCGGCCACTGACATAGGTAGCCATATACAGGCGAATTCGGCCCAAGACAATATAGACCCCATTGTACGCCTCCTTGTGCAAGCTACAGATCAAATATTAGTTCCCGCCCTAAAGTTTCAGGAGCATGATTTTTTTAAAAAAAACAAAAGCATAAGGTTAAGGTTAAGTAAACCACAAAGAATTCAGCCAAAACTACTTAGGGCAGTCCCAATGGGCATTAATGGTGGTTTCTATCTTCATTAAATAAGGTGCCACCTAAAAAAAAAAAAAGGTGACATGGCAAATGAATTAATGAGGAAAGAGAAGCAAATATGAAGAAATCGTTTCTTGGTTGAGAAACGACGTCCTCCCTCGACCCGAGGCAGGAAGAAACGCCAAAATCGCCGTTGGGGAGAAACTACTCGTTTCTATCCGACGATCGATGACGGAACGCTGAAATCCCCCGCGCAGCGCCTTCCCAGCTTGGCTACGCCGTCGCTCGCGACGGCAGGCCCGGCAGCAATGCAGCCTCCCTGCTCGTAATAGCCGTGTCGTGCCTGCCCAGATCGCCGACGCCGCCAGCTCGCGAATGGCCGCACCGCGCTATCGCGACTGCAGCGCCGCCCCGCGCCGTCTGCTCGTGATGGCAGCGGTACGCCCATCCGCTCACGACGGCCGCGCCGCGCCTCCCCAACTCGGCTGCGCCGCCCGCTCAGGTCGTCGTCCGCGCAGGTTGGGGTTGCCACTTCCCAGACCGCTCGCCGTTTCGCCTATGCGCGTGACGCTGCTCTCTGGTCGAGCCCGGCCTCCACAACGAACGAGCGCGAGCACGCGACACTGCATGGTGAGCCGGAGGCCGACCAAGGCTGCGCTCATCGTCCGTGCAGAGCACTGAGCAGGAACTCACGCCTTGACGGACCAAGATGACGGAGTTTGGAGAGAGATAAAAAAGGCAATATTAATTATGTTGCATTTATTAGGAAGAAACCTCCATTGTGGTGTATAGTTTCTATAGTTCATTTTCTCTTGACGTGGCACTTTGGACATCGTGCTTAGTTTCAACCATTAGGACTGCCCTTAAAGAAGCACACACTTTTTATTTAAGCTTAATTAAACATCATACGAGTAGTCGAGAACTGATGAAACTTGAAGTGAGGAGCTCCATGGATCGGCCGTCATTGTTAGCTTAGCTAATATAATAACTCATCGGCCGTGTTAGGTACTCTAGCTAAGTCAGAGGTTGGAGTTACTCTCTAGCTCATGAGTAGTCCTGAACCGACTTCTAGAAAAGAAGATGTTTTTTGATGCAAGGGTTAGATGGATAAAAATATACTTTCTCAATCATTCGGACGTAGGTGGAGGGAGAGAGAAAAGTGTACTTTTCCAATAAAGCACATCTTGTGGGGATAGTTTTTTTTTTTTTGGGTTAGATGCAAATAACCTCAATCTAACCTTTATGGCCTTATGTTTGGATACTTTAGAGCTATTTGAGCCTAGCTTAAACTAACTTTAACACATGGATTGAAACAGAGCCATTATCTGATTAAGTTCAGGTAGTGGGATAGTTGTTATCTAAAACTTACTAACAATTATCTATTCTATTATTTATACCTATTCAGATCTAAAAGAAATACTAGTAATAATTAGCGATAACTATCTATAGGGATCGAAATAGGATCGACCTAAGTTTTGCCACCATCATCAACAGGTATTATCACATAATGAATCAAACAGGGCCGTAGTCTGACAGCATTCTTATCCGGTTATTCCATTCCACCTTGCTCCGAACCACACGACAACAGCATGCGTTAACCGCCAGCTGTTCCACTTTTCCGTCGAGAAAAATTTTAATTAATCGCTATATATCACATTATTATCACGACAGCACGAACGACAAGAGGTTAGATAGGTTTGGTCGTATGAACATTACAGCCGTACAATGTCAGTCATCGGAGAGCCTCCACGGTCAAAACACCATGTACGAGCTTGACAATGATGTTTGGTATAAGAAATGGCAGAAAAAAGGTGTTAGTTGTGGTACGGATTGTTGGATGAGACCAATAAACCATTCTATAGTACATAGATCATATATTTTAGGTAAAGAATAACAAATTGTCACGTGCTGTTCTTTGGTTTGGACTTGGAGTCCTCCGCAATTTAATTAATCACAGTTTGGTTCGCCTAGAATGCAAATCAATGGATCAATTACGTGGTACCACGTAATTTTTAGATGTAGAGAAGAGATAACAACTCATGTAAGATGTAACGCTACAATGGTTGTTTTGTAGTTCTAAATTTTAATTCATCAGTCGACGGTTGTTTTTCGTGAACCAACGACCTCTTTCTCTCTTTCTTCCGCATCAACAAAAAAACATACATGACACTGCACAAATAGAGTATAAGACCGCTTCATCTGTGGGTAGCTGTAGACAAAAGCTAGCAAGATCAAAAACTTAGTGGCTGGGTAGTTCTAGACAAAAGCTAGCAAGATAAAACAACTTAGTGGCTAGGCAGTTCTGCAATTGTTTTCCTTCGGACTGGCCACGGAAGCTCCGAGCTGTGTTTATGCTAGTTGTTAGTTGAGTTGTTTTTAGTTGGGTCGTTCCGACCAAGATGGAGAAGTATGGTGTCAGTTAATCCAAGATGGAGAAGTAGTGGCGTGAGTGGTGTCAGTTAATCCGTTGTTGTACCAAGTGGTGGAACACTCTCTTGAGTTGTATGGTTTATGGACATAGTTTTCATTAAAAAAACAGATGGACATTTGTCTTTTTCCCCTTTCTTCATTTAATAAAAACCGTGATAAAGTTTTTACCTTCCTTTCTAAAAAAAGAGCAAAAACTTAAAATTTGGAATTTGGTACTTGCCACGATAAGATTGTAGGTGCCATTTGGATCTCTCGAATAGCTAGTCAACGCCCTCCTCAGTTGGCACGCGGTGATGCCCATCAATCCGAACGAGTGGCTGGACGCGGATTGGATGACGATGCTATCTATCCTACTGGACTACAGGTCTAAGGTCTTGTTCGCATCGAGCTCAATGTGATCACTGCTTCAACATTTCGACGTGTGCCATACTTCCATGTCGCCCAGCGATCTTCTCCAGAAAAGATCGCTAATAACAATAATAACTAGTCTAGTCACGTGATATATCTGTGCTCGTACGTGTACGCCGCCACGCGGCTTGCATATATAAATGTGTAGTCTGGTCACCCCCGTGCATCACGTTACCCGTTCGTGCGGCACTACTGTTATATATTGAACGTGTCAAAGTGTCCTTGTTGCACCAGCTTGAGAAGCGCCACTGCGCAGCGGAGGCCCACAAGTAAAGGCGCGTGCAACTTGGTTCGCGCTACTGCATGCTCAGCATCAGCTCAGCCATGGCTTTGGATGGGAAAGCTCTACAGGAGGCGAAAGAGGCCGCAGCTGTTACCCTCGATGCTGGCACGGCGAGGCAGCGGCGGCGGCCGTCTCGGAATGACGGCGGGTCACCTGCAACGACGGCCGCCGCAACGTCCTTCGGTGTGCCGGTGGCGGTGCTTTGTGGCGACGACATGAGGATAAAGCAGGAACTCATCGCCTGGGCCAAGGCTGTGGCGTCCATGGTCGTAAGGGAGTCCATGCATTGCTAAGCTGAAAAACTCTAGCGCACCCGGGACGAAAACCGGCTGGGCTAACCGGGCTGCCGACCAAAAACATACACACACAATGTTTCTTTTTGCCTTTTGTTTTGCATGCTCGCGCGAGCCGTTTCTTCTTGGTGGAGCGAATGCGTATCACGGATTCATGACCAAGATTGCCATCCTGTGATGCTTTTTGTTTGTGAACATAGGATATATGACTATATTTTTTTTTTGTCTTTTCATGACGAAAAGGTCTATTTCGACAAACCATTGTCGGTTTTTTCATATCGGCCATGAAATCTATATCTATACCAATTAATAAAGCATGAAAATTTTTGCCAAAAAATTTCACCCTATTTTCTTTCACTTCTCTCTGGCTCTCTTCCGTATCTATACCGCTTCCCACGTGAAATAAAATACCGAAGTCAGGAAGGGAAACCCCAACCCTTATATTTTTGGTTTTTTTTAATAATGCTTTGAAACTGAAATTCGCTCTCACCGGGATTCGAACTCAAGACACGAGGGGTGCCTCTAGAGTGTCTAGAAATTTGGGGTAACCAACCGAACCCAACATCCTTTGGCTACCTACCTAATATTTAGGAAAAAGATAGAAGATAGGAAAAAGATAGAAGAAAGAGCTCTAAATCGAATAACAAACGGTAAGCATCAAATCTAAATTTGTACGACATGCACCAAATAATAGAAAGTAGAAGCCTAGATAAAGGAACGGAAAGAAAAAACATCCAAACCGAAGGAACGGAAGGAAAAAAAAAACATCCAAATCGAATAAAAGGAGGTCTAAATCGAATAAAAAGGCTGGCTCATACTCCATCATCACTCCATAAATTACGGATATTCCGACAGGCAACAATCACCTAATAAATCATAGTTCTTCTTCCTAGGAAAAAACATGGGGAGACATCAATATAACGACGTGAGCGGAACCTGGTGACATCGAAAGAAATCAGAAGCTGATCCTGAGGCTACATCCCAAGGAGAGATCGGAGTGGAGGACAGGACACCAAATATTATACCCTAAGTTTGATAAAAATAACTTCACTTCGACCATACAAGTTATATAGCTGAAGTTGTTTTGCCATATCGCCCTACCAAATGGTCCTTAGTTCATGGTTCTTAAAATTCAGGTTCAGTTAAATGAAGTCTATTGGCCTAGAGATACTATTTTTTTTTTTTTTTCTCCCATTTGCAACGCATGGACATTTTTGCTATTCCTAATAAAATAATATTTTTTCCCGCCTTCAAACTATAGTGGTGTTTAAAGGTGGTTTTGATTTCCTTGGATGTCAGGGTAGCAGGCCCACATGTCAAGACCCCCCCTCTCTTCCACGGTAAACTCTCTCCCCTTTCCATGTCTTACTTTTTTTGACGGAGGATAACCTAGCTTATTTTATCTATACCTATATCTATAAAGAGAGAAAATTTCCGTCCACCCAAACTTTTTTTAACCTTTTTCTTCTGTCTCTTTCCTATCCGTCAACCCTATTGACCGTAGTCTAACGCACACGTAAATGAGGCAAAGCCAGCTGCAACCTAGACTTGTGCGCACACAGTACTCGTTGCCTAGCAGGCCTTGGCTACTAGCCGATCAGCATTTGGATAGGAAAAGGACCAACCAACTCAAGGCCTACATCTATGCACGTTATTTTTGTTATTGTATTTTAAAATTCCATGCAAATAATTAAAATTCATGCAAAAAAGAACACTACAAGAAATGGTGCTTTACATGGCGTTTTTGGTGACGTTCTTAGAAATCATCATGGAATTATACCATACGTGACGGTTCATATTTCTGTGTAAACGATGCAAGATCGATCCAGAGTATCCCTTTGCAAGCAAATGTTTTTCTTTTTTGATAAAAAAGTGTAATGAATAATTAAATAGTTTCAATGTTAGATAAGCATAATCGTCACAAAACATGGGTGCAGGTTTTGGCTCCCATTGAATTTCAAGCAGTGGCTTCAATTAAATGAAATGAACCTTATAAAATGAAAAATACACGGTTACTATTACAATGTACGAACAGATTCAAAAAAAAATATAACTTGTGAATAATAAATAAATAAACTTATCCGTATATTTTATCAATTAACAATATATTTAAAGTTACAAATAAAATCAATAGATTTCCTTGCTATTTACAAAAATATCACAAGAAAAAGTATGAGGAATTATAGTGTATATACACGATGCTAGAGCAGGTTTATTGGTAGAGGACTGAAAAGAAAAGAATTACGTACTCTGTTTCTTAAAAAAAAGAACGTAATCAGGACTTGTCCTCAGGCCGCAACACTCCAACTCCAGCACACGAACTAACTAGTCCGCCAGGTCCGCCTCCGCACACGGACGGAACTAGTCCCCACGCCTCCGCCTCCGCCTCGGTGCTTCGCTGTGCGCACGCCGCCGCCGCCACCCAGCCCGGACACCCTCACCCTCTCGCTGCGCTACTCCTCATCATCGCGCGGCTCGTAGTTATGGAGACAGCTCCCGAGGCCTTGGCTCCTTTCCCTAGCCTTATCCCCCGCCATCCCGTAGATCTGCCCGGAGGAGTCCGTGAAGTTAGCACATGCCGGCAGTGAATCTGTGGCAATCCGGTGACAGGTTATTTCTTCCCCTTTTTTCATTCCTGTTTCGGATTTGAGGTTTATTTTGATTTCTTCCCCTTGCTACAGTTCCGATAGATCACAATCTGCTCCTTTTTGATCTAGGGTTGGTTTATCTGGGAGGGGAAATCGCTTGGAACCCTATAGCTGCTCGAGAAAGGGAAGGACACTGGAGAGTGTACATGGAAGATCAATGGGGCTGCGGCAAATGGGGAGGTTGAATCGGTGTTTACGCCATGGAACCAAAATCCTCTTGACGCGCTCAGGTATTGTGTTGATATTTTGTCTTTGTTTTTGGTAGATCTGCTAGTACGGAGTATATGCAAATTAGTTTTTGATATATAATTTTGTCTTTATTTTTTGCTAGGAGCCTTTTTGAGAAAAAATCTGATAAAAGGTAAGCCAAAGAACTGAATTGTTAACTGCTTTTTAGCAAGCTACCTGATTCAATGTTAAGTATTATCAGGGCGGATGATTGACTTTAAATTAAAATTCACTTGTTTTTACCTTGCAGATTGTCACCATAAATTTAATGGTATTCACAACTTAGTATACCAGAATGGTTCAAGTAAGCCTCTCATTTCTAGTCATTTGGTTCATGCTGCAGAGCCATCTATTTGCTCTGAACTAACTTATTTCATACTCATATTGATATGCAGATAGCTTATGGAGATGCTAGGACATCTTATGGACATCGCTTTAATTGAAGTGCTCTTATGTTTAGTTATTTAGACTCCTAGAGATTGAATCTTTTAGTTCAAACTTAGGTACTGTAATGCCAACCTAATGGTTGTGAGCTAGGCCAATCTATGGTTTCATGTTCAATGTGACTTTTGTGGATATGCTAATACATGAATAAATCAATGTTTTTGTGTATCTTATGAGCTGTCATGCATGTTGATGCATTTATGATTTGGTGCTAATTCATGACGATTGTTTGGATCCGGGGCTTGATATGGGCTGGTTATAAAAGATGTCCAACTAATCCATGACGATCACAAATCCCCAACTGTGATGGATCAATTAGGTCCAAAGAAATCTATGACGTGAGATACATGACAGATTTTTTGATCGTCATGGCAAGATAATTGTGACGTATTTTCGATTTGTTTATGACCAAAATGATTGTCATGTAAAGCATCATTCCTTGTAGTGGAACATGTCAAATCATGTTGCACGTACCACTGTACAATCATGTAACTAATAATCAAATCAAAATCCATCGCTAAATTAGTAAGGCTAGGAGAGATAATTGGGCTTGATCCTTGTCTAAGAGATGTACTTATAGAGACATCAAATGCCCAAGTCTTGCAGAAGTCCTCTAGGCTAGCCATCGTTGTATGTGTATAGAATCAGGGAACAAGAGAACACCTAGGATCCCGGTTGGGCATTAAGCGAAGAAAAACA
Organism: Hyparrhenia diplandra; assembly: GCA_015847255.1. Lineage (NCBI taxonomy): Eukaryota > Viridiplantae > Streptophyta > Magnoliopsida > Poales > Poaceae > Hyparrhenia > Hyparrhenia diplandra. The sequence continues at coordinate 136,170 of JADLZK010012916.1, forward strand.
ATGTTCGGAAAAGGCGCACAACGGTAAGGCGCACAAGAAGAAGAAGAAGAAGAAGAAGAAGAAGAGGAAGAAGAAGAAGAGGAAGAGGAAGAAGAAGAGGAGGAAGAAGAGGAGGAAGAAGAAGAGGAGGAAGAAGAGGAGGAAGACGAAGAGGAGGAAGAAGACGAGGAAGACGAAGAGGAGGAAGAAGAGGAAGAGGAAGAAGACGAGGAAGAAGAAGAAGAAGAAGAGGAAGAGGAGGAAGAAGAAGAAGAAGAGGAAGAGGAGGAGGAAGAAGAAGAAGAAGAGAAAGAAGAAGAAGAAGAAGAAGAAGAAGAAGAGAAAGAAGAAGAAGAAGAAGAAGAAGAAGAAGAAGAAGAGGAGGAGGAAGAAGAAGAAGATGAAGAGGAGGAGGAAGAAGAAGAGGAGGAAGAAGAAGAAGAGGCCTTGATAAAATGCTAAAATTTGAACTAAACATATGCCCAAACAACTTATCTTTGGTATATATAGTGAATTACCGCTAAAATACTAGTACCATATAAATTTTGAATGTCTTAATAAACTTTAATATATAATCATATTGTAACTCATGTATTTGTATACTAGATATCTTATATGTGATCCAGACTTATGATCCACGTTTTATGAGTCTGATTCTTATACGCATTGGGTTCCCCATTACAACGGACGGGCACATTTTCTGGTAAAGCAAAACGGAGGATAACCATCTCTCGTTGTCTCTTACTAACTCTCTCTCTCTCTCTCTCTCTCCATCTACTACAATTATCTTTTAATGTTGTTGTGTGCTTAGGACCACTCGTCACACACTTAGGCAAACATGACATGCACAAATGTTCACTACCATAGACCCACAGCATGCACCGACATTTGTGATGAACTAGTAGCACTGCGAGCCACCCGATTCACAGCCTGATGCTATAGTGTCGCCGCTTCTCAACACCGCCTCTGCTCCACACTGTCGTGTTACCGAAACCCCGTGCCACTGCTCCATATGCCATAGCCCCACACCTCTGTTGCTCTGTTTTGAGAGTTTGAGAAGAGAGGGGGGGACACAATGGCCTGGTGGCGGTTAGTGAATATTAGCGACTTATGGGGGATCGGAGGTAGGACACGGAGGGATGGAGTCTTGACTGAGGACGGAAGGAGCGAGAAGTTTGCGGCTATGGGAGACCAGGAGTATTGGGCTTCAGGTTTGTCTTTCATTCTTATACTCCAACGCCAGTAGCAGGCTAGAATGGGCCTTAATAATTGCTACAACAATGGACTTGTGAATTAGTGACGTTCTTAAAATCTGTCGCGAAGAATCCATCATGGATTGAAGGATTTCTTGTAGTGTGTAGGAGTCATGCATGGTATGACCTGATCCATGACCTCCAACATGTGCTCAAGCTCCCCTGCTATTGGATATGTGGATCAGGAGTACCATCTCCACTTGCATATATGACACGTCCACACTATCGACCCAAGAGCCATCAACAAGTAAGCCCACGAGGATTACGGCAGGCGACCAACGCAGCAAGCATGACATGCTGCTAGTATCCAAGACCAATGTATCTAGACGATAGCTAGGATGATTTGGTTGCACCTTATGTTGTCGGTTGCACCTTATGCACAATAGAATAGGAAACCCCAACAAACCCAATCAACCTCCTTGTAAAACATTGCTCCCCCTGTCTATATAAAGGAGAGCAAGGACCTCGGACCCGAGATCCCAACTAGTCATTTTCGTTCCATCTATCTATCATGTAGCTAGTTGTAACAACCCCTATAATTGAGTATACGAACATTAAATATGAGCAATAGCGTCACTGGACTAGGGTTTAACACATGTCGTGCCCCCAAACCATTACAAGTCTTTATGACTTGTGTTCTACCATCTGATTCAATCTCCGTCACTGCTGGTGTAATATTATCGGAGCAAATAATTCCAACACCTATACACTGGCCTCTACCACTCATTAGGCCAGCATTGCTCTCGGGTCCCTTCATGATTTGGGGGGTAATAAGTCTAATGTGGCGCCACCAATATTAGAAGAGGGATCAAGAGTTTCTCTAAGGCTCGTGATTAGGCTCACCCGAGGCTCGATTCAATGAAAAAGCACCAATAGCCATGGCGATGTTGGGCAACACACTATCTAGGATGGGAGCAGCGAGGGTAGCTCACCCGAGCCATGGCTGAGTGTGTGCCGTCACATAGCTAGAGGGTGTGGAAGTGGTTTGGCGATCCCATATGGACATGGACCTAGTCCCCCTAGAAGAGGCCCAACTAGCGCCATTGGAGTGACATGTAAAACCTACGCCAACAACGGGTCGCTTGTAAATCGATCTTCCCTTGCCTATATATAAAGCAAAGAGCATGAGGGTGAGAGGGCTCTCCCTTCCAACCCTGGTCAATAAACACTAACCGTCTCTATCCACTCTTTTGTTCTGAACCTGGTCTGAAACTGCTTTCCTAATAAAACTTACTAAGTTCATTGGCAGCTCTAGAGGTATCTAGTGTAACTCTCCAATAGACTCTATATACTTTATAATTAGTAAGAATAGAAATTTTGATGAAAAAGTACCATAGAATATCTTTTTATTTGGTTATGTCTCTTTTCTTCTAGATTTCTCGCTAACCAAAAGTAGAAAACAAGAATGGCTCTTTTTAGAGTGCAAACAAGAGATAAAAAATGTTGGATAATAGAAGGATATAAAAACAGTTTTTTATATTAATGGTTCCACAAACTATGATGTACAGAGAAAATTTTAGTGCAAGTTACACTTTTAGGTAGCCTCAGATTTGCTCTATGAAACGAAGAGCTTGAATTTCATGCACTTGGCCGCTACTACTGCCGCTCTGTTTAGAAAGAGTGATAGAGTTGACAATACAATGACATGTGATGTAATTGGATCCATGTTTGTGCCCAACAGAACACATGTGTAAACATTTCAACCGCTACCAACTACATCTCTGGGAAATAAGAATAATTCATTATCACTATAGCATCTAGTTTAGAAGTGAGTTTTTGACACAGTTGTACGTAAGACTCTCCAAGAAAACCAATTATCCGATGTATGCGATCGAAAGCAACACCTTACGTACATCAATTCATTCATATAGTTCTTTTGCATTCACTAAAGGATCGGAAAACCCCACTATTGTGATACAATTGAACAAGCCTTCAAATTTGTAAATTACAATGCAATTTTGCTTGTCGTTGGTCAACCCCTCGAGAACAAGGAGGGCTTGCCGCAAAGAATGTTTTCTTATAAATGTGACTGGGTACTAGGGAATTGTCTTCAGAAGAAAGAATTTGGATATATGCATTCTTTGCAATGGTTTGACTCGAAGAATCATTGTTACACCTTTTCTTGGTTGTTCTTTTGCCACACAGTTGTTTGGCTTGGCTTAACATTCAGTTTGATCACTACTACTCTTATCCCTTTGAGAACCTTCAGGGATTCAAAGAGCAACTAGGGGTGTCGTCTTCATGGAGGTCATCATATTAATGTGTTGGACTATTTGGAAGGCAAGAAATGACGAGATCTTCCATCAAATTGACCAAAAATCTTCGTGATATCAAAGAAAAAAACTTCATAGATTAGTTCCGGCTTTATCGGTGCAAAAAAAAAAAAAGCTACCACCCAGAATTAATCAATAGATTGCAGATTTAACTTAGTTTGGTCAATTTTGGTAGCTTTGCTTTTTGTCATTTTTTTTTTTTTTTATCTTAACTCTCTCTTCTTTCTTGGCTCTCGGTCTTTTTGTTCTATACTTTTGGTTTTATTTAGGCCTCGTTCATTTCGGCCCCCGACATGGACAACTATTTGGACTAATGGACTTACGAGGCTTGATCGTTACAAAAGGACGATGTGATATGGGCCGGAATGCGGTCGATCCGGCAAGATTTACGTGGCCTAGTTTGAAGTTAGGTTGGCCGTAATTGGTTGTTCCGCCCCACGAATGAAAACAAATCATCGCATGCCTAGGAATAGAACCATGCCTCTATTTTTTTTTCGAATACGCAAAAAGATTTGCGCATCTTTTCATTAAGCGAGAAGTTGATTTTACAAATTTTACAACGGGTGTAGTCGGGAGGTAAAGGTTTGCAATATTTTCCGCCTCCCTACTCTTATCAATCAGGACTACTCGCGAGTTAGACAACTTAGATTACACGCCCCGGCATCGATCCACAGGTCGGCGGTTTGCTTGATGGTGGCCAGCAGCTGGCTTGTTGTCGCGGTTTCATTGCAGACGCGCCTCGCGTTCCGCTCCTTCCAGATCTGCTAGGCCACCAGGGCGAATAGAGTGTCTGCCCCCTTCCGCTTTTCTCCGTGCCACCTCCGCCGCCATCACCCCCACCAGTCTAGCAGAGATGCGTGTCCTACTTGTGAGGAGTCGGTCCCCGAGTATGGCCAGGATGGTCCACCAGATCCGCGGAATATGAGCGGGACGCGATGATGTGGTCGATGGTTTCTAGCTCCCCGATCCGCGAGAAAAAGTTGTCGTTCTCGCCGAGCCCATGATTGTGTCTCCTGTCCGTCGTCCAATGGCGCTTCCACACGGGTAGCCAAAGGAAGATTTTAACGTGGAGGGGTGCCCAAGTCTTTCAAATCCTGGTGCAACCGGGGATTGGGTGGTAGGTCGCCATCAGTGCCCTATAAGCCGAGGAGGAAGTGTACACCCCGGAGGCTGTCCATCTCCAGGTTAGGCGATCATCTTCGCTTCCACACGGCTAGCCAAAGGAAGATTTTAACGCGGAGGGGTGCCCAAGTCTTCTAAATCCCTGGTGCAGCCAGGGATTGGGTGGTAGGTCGCCATCGGTGCCCTATAAGCCGAGGGGAGGAAGTGTACGCCCCGAGGCTGTCCATCTCCAGGTTAGGCGATCATCTTCTTCTGAAAGCTGGATCTGGCTGACGAGCCCCCACAGCGCGAAGTATTGTTGCATCACTGGCACCGTGATACCCCAGAGATTTGATTGACCCAGGCGTCGCCCTGCAGCCCTTCGGCCACTGTGGTGGTGGAGATGCCTCTTCGACCGACGAAGTCCAGCAATTGACAATCCGTACTTAGTCTGAACATATACTCTGTCAGAGGCATTGACAATAATGTACGCGATGCTCAGTCACTCGTTGCATTGGAGCCCATGCTCCGTTTAGTACTGGCTGGCAGGATGCAAGCAGCAAATCTAGGAGCCAGGCTTGTCGCACCATGCTAAAACAAGATTATCTCGCCGGTGCGCATGGACTTCTTGAGCTGCCACCGAACTCGATCATCTTCACACTGGGGACGTACGCGTCGCTCGATCGATGACCACGACCACACATCATCCCGTCCGTGCGTGTCCGTCACATCTATCACTACTGCTATATATTTTTTTTTAAGCCAACGTATCTTATGGAAACCAGGTTGCTATAAAAAACCCTGTGCAAAAAACCACGATAAAAAGTCATCTAAATTTATCAAAAAATCACACATGTAGATGATATGATGATGCATAATCCTCAGAAAATATCTTGTCCAAACTCGACTTCCCTTTGTGAGATATAAAAATAACATACACAATCTGTAAAATATCTTGTCAAACTCGACTTCCTTTGTGAGATATAAAAATAAGGAAGTCGAAGTTTGGACAAGATATTTTACAGCGATTGTGCATCATCATATCATCTACACGTGTGATTTTGGGGTAAATTAGATGATTTTTTTTTTGTTATGGTTTGCACAAGTTTTTCACAGCAGACTAGTTTCCATAGCATACGTTGCCATTTTTTAAAGATCTTGTTGCCCGGGTTTAATTAATATTAAGGAGAATAGCAAAACATCTCATTAATTACATGCACAAGATGTGCACCCCAAACGCAGCCTAAGGCTGCGTGGGGTGAAGGTTCATAACTAACTACTCGCTAATTGTGTTTACAACCGAAGCTGGCCTCAAAACCTTATAGCCTACCATTGACCATTGGAGAGCCATGTCCTATATTTCTACCATCAGATCTGCTACCGGCTTCCTATCTTCTTTGAAGACCACGACCACCACATTTCGCCGCTTCCAGATGTTCCACAGCGTTACGATGGATGCTAAAAGTTTGGCCGAAGCAGTCCACAAGATCAATCTTCTTGTTTCAGGACGTTGGATGTAGGCTTGGGCAGTGAGTGGCTCCAACCAGCAACTTGCTTCGGTGCCTTGATTGAGATCATAAGATAAACTGGCATTGCACTGAGGACAGAGGACAGATGGTACCAATTCACGTCGCCCTGCTGGGTTCATCAATTTCCCTTGACAAGCAGCAAGCCTATTTTTAGACTTGTCAACAATTTTCTGTACATGTACCAACTTTTCGGTGCCTTGAGTGATTCATGCCACGCGCGCGCCCTCGTTGGCAGTGTGATCGCGCGGAAACCGGAAGCGGAACCAACCACACCAATTTTATTCCACCGTGCCGCCGCCGTGCGCCCATCACATCATGCTTAGTACACCTAACGTCCGCCTGATAGTACTATTATATCTTGACTCGCCTTGAAAGCAGCAACTGTGCTCCGGCCGTTTGATTTCAGCGCGCGTGACACGCGGTCCGGGAAAAGGTGATCGACAGACCAACAACCGCGCCACCTGCGATGAAAGCGAGACGAGACGCGCGCACGCCGGCCGGACGTGCTCACACTCGCGCACACCGCACGCTCGAATCGATCGAGCTTACTAGGAGTATAGTAGACACTTGTCCAGGGACGCGCTGCTTGTATGTCCGCGCGCAGTCACTATCAATGACTCAACGCTGCGCTTACACGAACAATTAGTTACTCTCACACGCTCTTGTGGGTCACTCTCTCGCAATGCTTATACATTGAATTGAATTATTAATCCGCCACGTGCTATTCGTGCATCAATATATCATCATGTGTGCGGCTGCCGCACTGGTATATATAGAGCCTGTCAAGTGTCTCAGCTAGCTGCACCAACCAAAGACAGTTTAGCTGCAGTAGTACTCCAGTTCACAGCTGAGTAGCAGAGCCACGGTCCGAAATACCAGAGGTCTTACACGCACGCACGCACGGTGTGCCATGGCCTTGGACGCCAGATCCGTGCCGGCGGTGTCCTTCTCCGTCCCCGTCCCGGACCTCGACGTCGTCAGCACGGCGACGAGGCGGTCGTCGTGGTCCGAGAACGACGGCGACGATTCATCCGCTGCTGCGGTGGCGGCGGCGTCCGTCGGTGTGCCGGTGCGGCTGTGGGGCGACAACGAGAGGAGGATGAAGCGGGAGCTGCTGGCGTGGGCCAAGGCCGTCGTAAACATGGCCATTAGTGAATCAATGCAGTGCTGAGTAGTACTAGTACACGATCAATGTTATTTCACCTCAATCAAAAAAAAAAAAAAGGTCCTTGCTTGCGGCCCCACACCTTGATTATATTGCTAATCCATCGATATCGATATTTTTGTATAGTATAAATTCTCTCCTTTTTTTTTTGGAAAGTATTGTTATGCCCTAGCTTGCTCAGGAGTGGAATTCAGGGGATAGATAGCAAGAATTTGAGAAGGAACGCGGCTGATTCCGCGAGGACGATGATAGTTCACAAAAAAAAGGTTTTCAGAATTGGTTTAATTACCAGTCAGTCGGTCACCCTTCCCTCTTCCTCTATTCCCCTTAGAGCATCTCTAGTGTTGGGTTGGAAGCGAACCGTGGAGTGGGAAACCGAACCATACACATTGTAGACATCGAACCATATGTGTCAGAAGTTGAAAACGAACCATATCTAGAAGTCGAACCGAGGGAATAAAAAATTCTCAGGGAGGAGCGGCGGTAGACCAGGGAGGGGCCCCCGTGCGCTCGTGCTCGTCCAGGGAAAGGTGGAGAGAGAGTGCAGATACGGGCGTCGGTTCGCTTGCACACTAGAGACGTCGAACCGTGGGGAAAATCGATTTCAGAAGGCCTGCTTGTGTCAGGCTCGGTTCGCTTGCACACTGGAGCTGCCCTTATAACAGTGCGGCCACACCCGGCCGAGGCCCACACTCAACAAGGCCGAGGCCCAACAGATACGCCCGCTACACATTGTTCTTCTTGCTCACTCTGTCAAGGACTCAACAATTTATTATGATTATGATACACTAAAATAAACTATTACGAAAATATTTTCAACGATGGTCTTATGTATCATAAATATTAATATATCTAATCAAATTCTAAGAATGTTAAATTTTTCGAAAGCGAGAATGACACTTTTTATGTGAAGACACAAGTGCAGTATAAGTTAAATGACTTTTGTATCTGCGTTGTATGTCGAAAAAAAAAAAAACTTGTGTTTTCGTCCTAGAATGTCTCACCGTTTATGGAAAGTAAACGATATCTTCTCCTTGTGGCAACCCTATCGGAATTTATTTTCACCGCGGATTGTTGAAATATGAATGATCTTAAGGCCATGGATATGGGCCAACGCCCTAACCACTTCAATGTCTCGATACGTGACTCCCTTACCGTAATTGGGGCACACCTAACGTTACAATTTCTGGTCCCTCGTCACGCAGTGCTAATAAGAGTACGGCTCCCATACATTTCTAGGGAACCAACGTTCCAAGAGTTTTCGACCATACACATAGAGGGTGTTTGGTTGCCTACACGGGATGGTGCAAAGGGGCATCCGGGTCCATATGATGCAGGGAGCCCGTGTTTGGTCTTCCCACTCGTATCGTTTTATTGCATCCGCTCATACACTTTAGGCTCTCCGTCCCGGCTCACCTCGACGCTAGAAATCGAGCTTCACTCTTCATACAGGATGGCTTGATTCATGCAAGATGCAGGGGGCCATGTGTTAGACACCCAAAACTTTGATTCATACATGCAACCAAACACGATCTCGTCTCGTACTGGACCAACAACAATGACAACCAAACAAGACCACCTATATGAGCTGAACATAGCTTCTTTGGTCCTGTATAGCCCAACCATCTTGGATGAAGTCTTCCTTTGCAACCAATCACGCCCATACTCTATTCGTAGACGACACCGCTGCCCTCGTTCCTAGTACTGTACTATCTGGTCCGGTCGTCTTACGGCTGGCCACCCGTCAGCAGTGCAGCCTAGTCGTCCATGGCTCCAGGGATCAGGGTCAAGGATCGGAACCGATAGCCAGTACGTAGCTGAACTCATTGTTCAAATTGGCGATCTTGATTTGTTGTGAGAGAAAAACATTGTTTGCTGGTGGGTGAATCAGCCAGCCGAACAAGCTCTAGGAAGGATACATTATATGAACCCAATCCTTCATTATTCTGAACTAAAATGTTATAAATGTGTGGACACGTCATTAAGCACTGACTTCTCAAACACTGACAATACGGTTCTACCAATCTACCGGACAACTATACGTATCCTGTAGTTTCATCAAAAACTATATGTATTCTGTAGGACATGTCTTGTTTCTGTAAATAACTTTTGTTTATTAATAACATGCAGTAGGGGTACACTTAGGGTTCCCCTCATGTTTTCCTTAAGAAAAAAACTATATGTATCTTGCTATTGCACTTCCACTGCAGTAGGGCAGTTCGTCCAGGCGTTTGGGCCATATACAGACTTGAGCAGGACAGTAAAGAAGTCTGAACTTATTTGCTAACCAAGTTCAGATGGAGAAACTGATTAGGTATAATATAATCACTTTGTGACTACTTCCTCCAGCTCCCTGAGGCCCCCAACCCTCTGCTCAATCTCCTCGAGCAGCTCCTCCCGCAGCAGCTCCTCCCTTGCAGACGCCTCCAGGTCCTCTTGCTGCATACCAACGAACGACATTGCAGGGGATATCACATACCAGTGAAGTTATCTGTGACATTACAGACACTGTGCAAAGGTGCGTGCGTACCTTGTCGTAGTACCAGTGCACGGTTCCATCTCCACCTGCGCTCCTGTACGTGTCGCTGTCGTAGAAGGGATCCTGTTTCGATTCAACCCAGAAACAAAGCGTGTCATGCATCAACACTCCAGGAAACAATACAATGCTTGGTGGTGGTCGATCGTTTGAACATTGGAATCATGGTGTACTATGTTTGCAATGTGTGCGAGCTTGCCTTCATGGACGCAAAGAAGCAGACGCCCCACACCGTGAACATGGCGTAGAAGGTATCTGCGTATGTGCGCGATCGATCCATCGAGAGAGATCGAGAGAACGAAACGGTCAGTGGTTTCAGAGATGATCAAAGCAGGGCGGCGGATCCGGATCGGACCTCGATCATCTGCAGCTGAAACGACGATGGGATCGAGGACTCACAGACGCTCTTGAGGGCTGTGTCGCTGAGATGCCAGATGGACTTGGTCACGACCCAGTCCCGCGAGCTCTCCACGTGGTCCACCATCGTCACCAGCAGCGGCACCACCTCCAGCGACGGGAACGCGCTCACCTTCACTGAACCGGATCTCTGCAACGCAACATATAGCAAAAAAGCAACGCTAACGTAAACGATGATATATTATTGCAATCGGTTAGTCGATCGGTTTCTTCAGATTTCAGAAATAAGGGCCTGCGTACGTAGAAGCATAGGCGGCAGTATAAGAGGTCATGTACTGTACCTTGGAACGGCCGGACTTGCTGCAGCCGTGGTCATGGAGCCTGCCGAGGCCGAGCTGCAGAGAAACAGCACGCATGGATAAAAGTGAAACATTGAAGCAACCAGAAACAGTCCGAACAATATGCGATTTGAAAGAGAACGATACGTGTACCATCGTCGCTGGGCAGCGGCCATGGCGGTCGGCTCTCCTCGCGGAGTGCAGAGCGGCGGCGGCGACATGAGAGTGTGGCTTGAGCAGCGGCGAGGCCATGGTTGTCGTTCAGCTGATGCTGCTGCTCTGATGGCCGGCTCTGAAAGTGAGTCTGGGCGGATGACTCTTGTCTGGTCCGCTGATCTACCTGTAGGATGGGAGTTTCTTCGGTGGATAAGGTGCGTAATGGGTGGCCTGGACGTGTCGGTTGCCTGCGCTCAACCAAACGGCACTAGTATTTTCTCCAATCTCCATCTTACAAGCTTTGGGGCCAAGAAAGGTAGTGAAGTTTTTTCACATTACGAAATGATTGTTGGGGCTGCTGGCATAATAATCACTAAAACGTTGATACATAAACAAACATCTGGAACTTGCATGCGTGTTAACTAAGAAACAGTGGTCAAAATTAAGCATCAGAAAAGATTGTGTATTTCATTCCGCTTATCTATCAGCTACAAACCAAAGTTCTCCTGTGTGTTCAAGAAAAAAAAAATGCAGCAATAACTTTTCTAGCAAAATTTACAGTAATTTTCAAGTGTCGCAGGAAAATACAAAGAACTCACAATTAACAAAGCCAGATTTTCTTTATTTCAGTCCATTTATCTCAGTGGATGCCTCAGTTCTAAACTCTTCCAGAGCACCACTGGACATATCCTGGTGCAAGAACTTGACTAATTCAATTACTCATAAACAAACAAATTTTTTATTTTGTAAACAACTTGGTAGCAGTGAAGAAAGCAAAAGAAAAGAAATACAGTGACAGTAACCAATGGAATAGCTACAACTTCAGAAGACAGACTGCAACAATTGATGGATCATTGTTTTTTTTTTTTCAAAAGTAAGAACTACGGACCGCCAAAATATTCTAAACCTGTTTGATGTAATCAAGCAAAGCAGAAGCACAATACTAATATGGAAATTTCAATGTGTGGCTCAACAGTCATTCATTGTTCTCGATTCAGTACAGGGACGGATCCAGGCCTATTTATTGTTGTCGGTGACGGTAATGATTTTTATCGATTTCCATTGCAAAATGATAATCATATGTGCAATTAATCTATGGTGTAATAGAGGTGACATCAATGAAATGTTAGGCAACTTATTTACGAAATATCATGTATGAGTTGCATGGGAACTCTTTTAACCGAGCCTCTTCGACGAGGGATAAGAGGAGGTAGAACCAGCCCCTTTCGATTGGCCCCTCCCTGTTCCTTCGTTATGGGCCACATGCTAAACCGCCTTTGTTAAACATCTACAACTAACCAAACTAAAGTTTAATATTTTTCAAATATAAACTTTTAGATAACGTGATATAGACCAGATCTTGTAATTGGTATTGGTCGAGGTGTGCCGGCCCTGCCAGCTGCGGCGGTGCTCCCTGCGCACGTGCATCGTGGAGCACTTTGCGCAAATAAGGCGCCCAAGCTACTCGTCTCGGGGATTGGAGTACCCCAGCTGCTCAAGTGGGAGGGGCTCTGCGGGGGGCAACGCCGCGGCGACGGTTAGCGACAGGGCGGCGGCACCGGCGTGTTCTCGGGCGGCAACACCACCACCACCCTCACCGTCCTCGTTCTCGAATACGACGACCGCACCGCCCGTCGCGTACTTGTCAAAGACCACGTGATCCCGGCCTCGCCCCAGCCCCACGCCTCCGCCTCGTCCGGCCTCCCGCGGTCGAGCATCTCGAAACCTAGATGTGTGTATGTTGGGCCTATTGGGTCGATGTGTTTAGTGCTAGTTAGCCCGGCAGGGCGTGTTCCTCGACTCCACCGACCGCGGAGTGCTCCACCGCGCCCGATTCGGCTTCTCCATCTGCAGAGTCGTCCTCCACGTCCACCTCGGCGTAATCCTCGCGCCTCTTTGCGAAGTTCACCGAGCTTGGCGTGTTCTTCGACTTTCGCCCGGCCGAGGCGAGCTCCTCCGTGTCCCCATCGGCTTCGACGACCGTGGCGAGCTCCTCCGTGCCCGCCATGGCTTTGCGGACTGCACACGCGCACGCGCCCACATATCAGATATTAAACTTGGGTAGAGCATCTTTTGTCCACCTCTGCAATTTTCCTATTAAAAGTCTAAAGTATTTCCCAGGTAAATTCTAAACCCTACAAATTTCAGAAGCTAGATTTCAGAAGCTAATTCTAGGGCCGAAGATCTGACAGAGCTTTACTTCTGTTCTAGTCTTATGTCAAAACCTAATTATATCATTTAGGGAATAAATGTGATCATTGATGTGCTCTAGTTTTGAGAGTATTGTGTCAGTTGTTAACACATTTGGTTATCATGGTTTATGCTTATTTTGTTTATCTGTTAATTCAAAACTGTGTGAATTGATCAAAATTATCTAAAATTTGACCTTCTGTGTGAATTGATCAAAATCATCCCAAATTCGAACTTGTGGATAAACTTCTGATTTCTTAAATTGTAACAAAGAAATCATTCATTTGTGAGTGAGCACAAAAGCATCTACCACATATTACAAAAACCACTAAGGCTCACAGAGTATTACACTTGATCTTAGCCGGAAGGCCGAGGAAGGTGACGCCCTGGGCCTCGTTATATAGCGATTCCACGCTATCTAGGCGAGGTGGGACTAAAGGCTTTAGTCGGTCCTCGGTCAAGTGCTATGTTAATGGGCTGTGGCCCAGCGGGCGTCGCCGCTTTCTCTAGTTATTAGTTAGGCCCACTAGTTGCACATGGTCTCCCAGCGCGGGAGAGGGAGAATCTGGTGCGGCCGGGCCGGCACGCGCGACAGTGGGTGGATGGATACGTACGTGATACGGGGCACGTCAGCTGGTGTAGTGTAGATGAGGACCACGTCCCCATCTCCTCCCTCGCGCGTCTCCGGCGACGACGCCGACCGCATCAAGGGCCTGGCGTGGCGTGGCGTGGCAGCGCAAGAAAGAACAAAGAAGAAGAAATCCGGGCGGAGCGGCAGCAAGGCAGCTGCTTACACGGACGGACCACGGAGCCGGCGCATCATCATCTCCCTCCCTCCCCATTGGGATCGGGCGGGCGCGGCCGCCGATGGCGTCGCCGTCGTCGCGAGCGATTTTATGCGCCCACCCACGCAAAAGCACAAGCACGAGGGTGGCCGTGGCGGGGCAGCGACAGCGACGCCGGAATGGAATGGAACAACGGGCATCGTCATCCACGTCCGCCCGTCCCCACACCGATCCATCCATCCATCTACCGCTCCAACGCACGGCACGGCGATTGAGCAGCGTCGACGCAATGCACGCATCCTGCAACGAATCAATTTGGGGCCGGCATGGGGCGTTGCCCGGCCGCGCGCGGCGGCCTGTGCTCGGCTCTCCGGCCCTGTTTTAGAGCAGCATGCGATGGATGCAGTGCGCTAGCTCTTGATCATCTCGTGCCTTTTTCCGGACATGAGGTGACAGTTTCCTGATCATGTAGTACTACGTGTTAAGATAGGTTCTCTTATCGTCTACATACAGACCACATCTATCGTCGAATATATTCATTCGTCACTAGGATTTGGATGCCAAGCCTTAGATCAGTAGGCCGATCCAGCACAAGTGCACAGCGCTCTCAAGATAGAAAAGGGGCCCGGCCAACAAGGAACAGCTTTGCATACAACTTATCCGGTTTAGGACTAAGTGTTTTGTGTTTGTTTAGGATCATATATATGTTACAAAAAGTGTTTTTGAGCAGTTATGTGTTTTTAATTTAAACAAAAATACAACCAAGGTTTTTGAGGGTTGAACCCCTTGAGGTCTGTTTAGCATAGCTCCAACTTCCTTTATATTTCAATAGAAATTCTGTAGGGACCGAGGCCTTCTAGTTGATCGATCTCTCTCTCAAAAAAAAAAAAAAAAAAAAAAATACTCCTTCTGGTGAATACACGGTATTCAAGCCATTTCAGGATCAAATACGAAGTCTAGCAAAAACTAACTTGCATTTCACTAATTAGTTAGTTTGATTAATAACTTTGCTTACTTTTCTAGTAACACATAGCTTAAAAGGGACATGCATGCATGCATGTCACTGATTTGGATCGGCTACCAATTATCAGAGTCATGTTCCACAAACATTTTGGTGTTTAAAAGACGAAAGACATATATGAATAGTGTTTAAAAAGACAGGCACGCATGTATGAGTGGAGTTGAGAAATCTAGAATACCTTATAATTTGAGATAGATTTCAACTTTCAATACATTGTATTTCAGGACGAAGGGATATATAGCTAGGAAAAATCATGTATTTTATCCAACATAGGAAAGGCATTGATCAACCAAATGTGAATGCAACTCTAGCTCCAATAGAGCAAAGATACAACCACCTCCAAGAATTTTTTTTTTTTTTTTTTTGCGATAAGGAAAAATTCCATTGATACTAAAAGCAAGTTACATTCTCTCATTACAAAAGTAAACCAAACTACTCCACCTCCATTGATGGGAGACAAGAATTCTAGGAACTAGAGTTTCACTAAACTGGATGGTTGTGATCAAGTGGTACAAATAAGGTGTACCGTAAGAACATCTCCAAGAGTCTTCTCCAAAAGTTTCTTCAATCTAGTCTTTAAATCATCATTTAGAAAATCATTTGAATAGCAGTTGTTAGTTGTACCTTTTCATCATCCAATAGGTCCTCAATATCTTGTGTGCAAGTCACCTACACTTCATCTAGCGAAAAATCCAAAATAGAGGACGACAGGATATTTGGAGATATATATTAAAGAAATTGTAGACCATGTTTTCACTAAAATCTCTAGTCCTATTAAATGATATGAATAGACTCTTGGAGTTCCTCTATAGATAAACTTGTTTTCTTATAATTATAACGTGAAAGTTCAATTAACCCATTGTTAGAGGATGTGGTCCCTAAAGTGGTAGAATAAAGGTTTGAACCAACCATGATGACTTTTTCTGGATAAAGTTTGGCTTTGCATTAGATAAGACAGACTTTTTGCAAGCATGATAAGATACTGAACATTCGCACCAAAGGAAAATGGCAAAGGTTAAGATACTTGTTCAGAAGGAGGGGGGAGGCAATACAACTATATGCTACTTTGAACACAATGGACAGAAAAGGCTCACACATTTTTTTTTTTTTTTTTTGGCTACATAACCAAATATGCCGCTCCAAACTCTATGGGATGCGTTTTGATTTGAGATATTTAATTTACACTTTTTTTTTTTTTTTTTTTTTTTTGAGAATGACACAAGTACAACGCAGACACTCTCACAACACGCACGCACACTCACCCCTATGAACACACACGACGCGCAAACCCTACCCCTATGAGCACCTCAGGAAGGGTGGGGGCGTGGCAGATCTGGAGATTCTCGAAGTCACCATAGGCGCCTCGTCGTCGGGGGAACGCCGCTACCACTTAATGCATAACGCCGGTAAATCCTTGGGAAAATCCCGGGGAAAGGTGCGAGCACCGGGATTTGAACTCGGTGGGTGGCGTCCCATTTGGACCGTCCTACCATTGGACTACAAGCCAATTCGCTCACTTTTTATTGTTACTATAGTTACAACCTTTTGCTACCTGTTTTGTTCCTTAAAGTTAAGTTATTTATCTTATCTCAATGAAAGCAAACCTAGTATTTTACGGAAAGTTGATAAATAATTCACTAATAAAAAGACCATTTTGATTCTTTTGAACAATTAGAGGAATTTATTAGATCCTTTTAAGAAGCCTTGCCGGCTCAGTCCTTCAAAGGTGCTCATAGGGGTAGGGTTTGCGTACGTGTGTGTTCAGGGATGAGTGTGCGTGCGTGTTGGCGTCTGCGTTATCTTGTGTAATCTCAAAAAAAATGACCATAGAATTAGATCAAATCTATGCTATAGAAAATAATGATATTTTCCATGAAAAAAAAAGGAAAACTTTGCTCAAGAACACCGTCGTTGGACACCGCCAACAATAAAATATGCCTACCATTATGAAAGTGTGTAAATTTGTTGTAACACACGGCACCGACTATTTTATTTATTTCTCCGGTTCTGGCTTCATGTTGTATGTTGTTGGCTTTAGCGCCTCGGATGGAATATCACATGCATCTCATCCATGCAACGGCGGTGCTACTGGAAGAGGAGGCGAACGTGGGCGGGGGTAGATGGTCGAAGGGGATGATGATGAGAAGGCAACAACAATGTGTTATGTCAAATAATCAAGGGATCCCAATAATCAATGAAGAGTCAAATGTTGTAAACACATGTAGAGAAGACATTTCCCACATCTTCTCTCTCTTGGAATATGATATATGAACTAAGTAATCGATGATATCTGTTACGACATTGTTGGAGATGTCTAAAGGCAACACGTTTGAGCGGTGCCCCTAAAACATGTTTTTTTTAAAAAAAAAAAGAGAGTATGTTATATGTGCAGTTACAAGTCATTTCAGGATTGATTTAGTTTGCTTCCTTTGATTGACCTATCCCAATTTTTCCATGCTCATTTGTTTGTTTTATTACACTTAACGAGTGAGCCTTAGCATTTGGTTGTGTCCTCCAGAATTAAATTGATTGTATTTTTTTTTTTAATCTTAGTGGCAAACCAAGGTACGTTATGGTGGATTGAGGGTAAAAAGAAATCCAAATGATCATGGCTACTATAAATAAACATGCCATTCCATCTGAATCCGGTCCAGACACCCGTTCTCAAGGAAAGGAGCAGGCCCCTACATTTGTACGGCAGCCAGGAGTTGGAGGCAATATTTGGGATAACAAATAAACATTTTGTTGTGCACAACGTTTGACTGTTTGGCTTGTTGCATGGTACGTTTGGGAGATTTCTTTCACGAATCCTAGAAATTCTTTTATGCTCTAAATAATTGTTGATTCCAGTTCATAATTAGATTTGGCTCTTGCCCAGACAGCTCAAGCGATTTATCCCTCTTTTTTTCTGTCAATATAATACTATTTGTAGTACAAAGTATGGGAATATTATATAGAGGAAAAGGGTGAGGACCAGCAAGATAAATGGACAAGGAGAAAAAGTTCGATCAAATCTAGCCAACCAATCCCGATATCCACAACCTCTTTCTCCATTGGACCAGAACTGTCCCAACCCAGAAAAACCAGAAGCACCCAACAGCAAGAGCACCAAGCCACCAACACCAAACAAAAACGCAGTCAAATTGCACATCAGAAATACATATACAGAGAAGAAAAGGGGGAAAAACATTACTCGACAGCTCGTGCGCCCACTCCACCACTGTTCTTGGGAATCTTGCAAGGAAGAAAGCAGTGGGTCTCAGCTCACCACTCGTTCCGGCCGGGCTCCATGGCTTCCTGACGTCCTCTCCTCTTGATCCAAGAACACCGGCCAGGGGTTTCTTGGAAGGAAGTTCTTGGATTGGTCGGCCACCATGTCGGCCTCGTCCTCATCCATGTGCGGCGGGGACCCGGCGATGAGGAGCGTGGTGTGGTTCCGGAGGGACCTCAGGGTGGAGGACAACCCGGCGCTTGCGGCGGCGGCGCGTGCCGGTGGGGAGGTAGTGCCGGCGTACGTCTGGTCGCCAGAGGAGGAGGGCCCTTACTACCCCGGGCGTGTGTCCCGGTGGTGGATCAGCCAGAGTCTGAAGCACCTGGATGCCTCGCTCCGCCGCCTAGGGGCAGGAAAGCTCGTCACGCGGAGGTCGGCCGACGCCGTCGTCGCGCTGCTCCAGCTGGTCCGCGACACCGGCGCCACGCACGTCTACTTCAATCATCTATACGGTTTGTTCCACGTTCCACCCAGTAGTGCCATATGTTTGTCTTAGCTCAGCTTCTTCTAGGAAAAAATAGTTCTTTTTCATGTTGTTATTACTAAACGGTTGTATCCAGGATTCCCCTCCTTGGTATGTTGTTCATGCTTCAAGATTAATTCTTGAAATTGGCTTCACTAGAGGAAACAAATTGTTTGCAGTTTTATTCTCTTTAAGGTAGTGCTTGATATGGTAGTATTAAGTAACTCCACATGTCAACTGCTTCCCAGTTGAACAAGAACCCTTGTCTCAAGTCTTGAGTCTTGACAAACTTCCACTTGCCCATTGAGGTGATTCAGTGTTAGTAATATAAACTCTCTATAAACTAAAATCCCAGCATTTTGCCATCTCCTTCTTAATTTACAAAAGTTCTTTGCTTCCCTAGTTCCCTAACCACCCCAATGAGGTATGTCAAATTCCAGTTATAGTAGTACTACTTTAGTTTTCACTCCATTAATTGTTTGTCCTGGTACTAAGAGAAGATGTTTTTGGCCTTTGTTGAGACCAACTCATCTTATATCTTACTGAATCACTGTGTCACCATCTTTTCAGACCCTATCTCACTAGTCAGGGACCACCGGTTGAAGGAGATGCTGACGGCTGAGGGCATCGTTGTGCAATCTTTCAATGCGGATCTGCTGTATGAGCCATGGGAAGTTGTCGATGATGAAGGGCAACCATTCACCATGTTCGCACCGTTCTGGAACAGGTGCCTCAGCATGCCGTATGACCCCCCTGCACCACTTCTTCCCCCAAAGAAGATCAATTCAGGTGCTTGGAGAACTATGAGTTTAAATTTTTCTAGTTTACTTGTACACATAGCTTACTGACCACATATTGTTTTTGACTTCTGATGCATCATGCGTTGTATATTTCTGCAACAAGAATACACGCAACTGAAGAAGATTACACACAATTAAAATGCTGAGTTATCTATGTTTGTCTTCTGCAAACAGTGTAGCATAACTTTACTTTAAAAAAAAAGACAATTTAGCATAACTTATCCTTGTCCAATCATTTAACCCTCCAGCTGGTTGATCAGTTAACTATAGTATCATAAGCATTGTTTCTGTGCTACAAGTTGATGTTGAATTAGCTCTTGAGTTTATTGGCTGAAATTTTGAACAGGTGACTTATCGATGTGTCCATCGGAAGATCTAATCTTTGAGGATGAGTCAGAAAGGGGAAGCAACGCTCTTCTGGCCCGAGCATGGACGCCAGGGTGGCAGAACGCAGACAAGGCGCTAACAGCCTTCCTCAATGGTCCATTGGCTGACTACTCAGTGAACCGCAAGAAGGCTGATAGTGCGAGCACATCCCTACTCTCACCTCACCTGCATTTCGGTGAGCTTAGTGTGCGCAAGGTTTTCCACCTAGTTCGTATGAAGCAGCTTGTGTGGAGTAACGAGGGAAACCACGCTGCTGAGGAGAGCTGCACCTTGTTTCTCCGTTCCATTGGCCTGCGGGAGTACTCTCGATATCTGAGCTTCAATCACCCAAGCAGCCATGAGAGGCCCCTCTTGGCACACCTCAGGTTTTTCCCTGGGTGGTCAATGAGAGCTACTTTAAGATTTGGAGGCAGGGAAGGACTGGGTACCCGCTCGTTGATGCTGGCATGAGGGAACTGTGGGCGACCGGATGGTTGCATGACCGGATACGTGTGGTGGTTTCAAGCTTCTTCGTCAAGGTCCTTCAACTTCCATGGCGATGGGGTATGAAGTACTTCTGGGACACTTTACTGGATGCTGATCTTGAAAGTGATGCACTGGGCTGGCAGTACATCACTGGCTCTCTTCCTGATAGTCGAGAGCTTGACCGCATCGACAATCCCCAGGTGCGTGCAGCTTTTAATTTCAGAATAAATCAGGCCACTTAGTAATGATAAATAATACTGAATACTGATGCGTTGTCATGGCAATCGATTCTTCATGCTAGTTTGAAGGCTACAAGTTCGACCCGCATGGGGAGTATGTCCGACGGTGGATTCCTGAGCTTGCAAGGTTGCCGACAGAATGGATACATCATCCATGGGATGCACCTGTTTCTGTGCTGCAAGCTGCAGGAATTGAGTTGGGCTCCAACTATCCTCTCCCCATAGTTGAGCTAGACGCGGCCAAAGCCAGACTGCAAGAAGCCCTATCAGAAATGTGGCAGCTGGAGGCAGCATCAAGGGCTGCCATGAACAATGGAATGGAGGAAGGCCTCGGTGATTCCTCAGAGGTTCCGTTTCCTCAAGAATTACAGATGGAAATCGATCGGCAGCCAGCCCAGGCAACAGCCAATGTGCCGATGACTGCACGGAGGCGTGAGGATCAGATGGTGCCTACCATGACCTCTTCATTGAACAGAGCTGAAACAGAGGTTTCCGCCGATCTAGGGAACAGTGAGGACACTAGGGCACAGGTTCCGTTTCATGCACATTTCCACCCCCCAGTTGAGAGGGAAGACATGATCCAAAATACTGAAGGCCCTGCACTTAGAATCAATGGCACTCACCAGCACAACATCTTTCAACAACCTCAGAATCATAGGCGAGAAGCTCTTGCTCCATCAGTGTCGGAGGCTTCGGTAACTGGACCGCAGAGAGGGCGCTGTGGTCCCAGTTTGGTCACCTCCTGCAGCATCAGGCCATTCAGAAACTTTTGCTGCTGATGAAGCTGACGTTTCTAGTAGGAGTTATTTGGATAGGCATCCACAGTCGCACCGGTTGATGAACTGGAGTCAATTATCACAGTCATTGTGAGTTCGGATGCACGGTAACCCATTTGTTCTCACTAAGTTGTGTTGTTGTTGTTGCACTAGCATTGCAATTTGCAGCTTATCATGATAGCGCGCATGATTAATATATTACTTGTGCTCAACAAAATGTGTAAAAGATTATGCTTTGTACTTGGTGCAGAAGGCTATAACATTTTTTTAAAATAAACCAGGGACATGATCAATGTGCAATGTGGGGTCTTCTATTTCGTGATGGTGGTGGGGGAAGTGAGGGAGGTGGGGGGGGTGGTTATTCATTGATACTAGTATATGGTTATGTAAATTTATCAAAGCCCTAAAGTAGCTGAAATGGCATCTAATATTTGATGAAACTTGAACTGCAGGACAACAGGCTGGGAAGTGGAAAATTCTGTGCAGCCAAGCTTAATCGGTTAGGGTTTTCTGAAGATGGAATTCATATGTAGATTGTCCACTCAACTGCTCATCTATAGTCTGATGGGATGGAAACCAGGCAGCTTTTCCTGGTGGTGATTATAGTTGTGTAAATCTCATCTTCTAGAACGTGTGTGATCGATATAGTGTGGTTGGCTTTAAAAAGTCACTATTATTGATCAGACAACAAAGGTTTTTGCGTATTTTGAGCCTTTTGTTTTTTTTGGAGGTATGTGATGTATGTAACTGTACATTCCCTTGTGTTTCTCAGTTAACCATTGTATTGTTAGTTTCATTCTTGCGTCTTGTATAGTTGTATTACTGTTCCATGTTTTGCTGGAGTTGTGGAGTAACTTGCTCCGCCGCTCCACCCTGGGGATTTGGAGCTCTACTATGGCCCCACTAGGAGACATTATTATGGTTATGATTAGGCCCTGCTTGCTTGCTTAGCATGGATGGCTCCATTTCTTACTACAGTGTTTTGAGGAGCCAGATCATTGCCCATTACAGTGCACTGAGAAGCTGAAGCCGTCCGGAGCTCTATCAAACAGGGTCTAGATCTCGATGTATTGTTTGGTTCTTGCAGGCAGAGGATTGGCTAGTGCCCTGTATCAGAGCATAGGCTCCTTGGACGCAGAGGTTGGAGGGCACCCATAGCTTCTCGTCTTGACAACGTTTAAATTTAAATTGTTCGCGAGATCTTTTGTCGTATGATCCTTGGAAAGCTATAGCCAGTCAGTATTTCTAGAAACATCTTGGGCGGTTGTTGGAACATCGCGACACGGCATGATCTTCTTCATATCATGATTACTTGAACACATCAACTTGATTGTGGTAAAGCCTCTGGTTACATGGAAAGGCGCAAGAAACAGAATTGTGATTGATGTTTGAAAGGGCAAAGAAAGAAAGAAAGATACTTCCAATTAATGAACGAGTTTGTTTGTTTGTTTTTTTTTTTTTTGAGATTAAATGAACGAGTTTGTTAACCTTAATTATTATAGTACAAAGGAAACGTCATGGTCTCCGTAGCACTTGCATCATCAGCTATGATTAATCATGTGTCACCGCCGGTGGCATGATCGAGCTGGCCTCACCTGAACCTTGAGGTGCTTGCATGCCCCCATTGGCGCAACGGAGAGGAGGCCAGCCAGACGGCACTGGCTGCTGACCTGACCCCGCCCCATCACAGCACAGCGATTGACAGGGAGCGCTCAGAGCTACCGCCACGTGATCGCTCGCTCTACCGCCTGCACTGCCCTCGCTCTACCGCCTGCACTGCCCTCCTGCCGTTGTCAGCGTTCCTCAAGATATACAGCGGCTGGCAATCAACACAACAGTGGGCGCGAATGCTACAGCTCGTCTTGGCTGGTCACTCTCTCGCTACAGAGGACGTGATGCTATAGAGTACTGTACAGATAAACGCGTCTGTCGCTGTCGACTCGTGATTCATGTGGCGCGCAACAAAATGGAACTTGCTGCCGGTGGCTCTGCTGCAAACCACGCGACACGCGGGGATTCGCCAGTCCAGCAGTATTGAGAGAACCACAGAATCAAAACACAAACACTTACGTACTTGGCATCACTGGTCACCACACGCTCACACCTCACTCAGAATTTTTTTAGCACAGTATTAGACTTTCACAGAACAGCAATTCTCCTCTGAAGGGAGGATCATTGGAGGCTTGACACAGAAAATACAGTTACATGAATCAACTGCAGGATAAACAGATAAAAGAAAAACAAACATGCCACATGGTTCCAGCACGTACATGGATCAGAACTGGTAAATGCGTACAAAGTTATGAACTAGAATTGATGTACAATGTGCCCAATAGTAAAGTCCCACTCTTTAACAAAAGATGTTAGCCCTGAGAAGAAACTGGTCAGGCGAGCTTAAAAATTACACCTTATTTCATCGTTGGGAGCTAGATTTCATTATCCCCTGTACAGTGAAACCACCCAAAATCTGGAGTCCTCACCTCATACAACCTCTTCGATTGACAGTTTTCCATGGAGGTAATGAAATAGTGGCTGTGTAGGTACAAGAGTGAACTTGCAAGCTCCAAGGAGAAAAAGGAGAAAAGTAGGAACAGGGAAGGTGAAGAGACCCATCTAACTCTTCCCACCAAGCCCCTCGTAAAACAAGATATACCCATGGTCTGTGTTGCCTGAGTATTCATGTGACGAACCGAAGAATGTTTGTAGGGTCTGCTCTTCAACCATCTCGACGTTTTCGTCGTCAAAGAACAACCAGTGGTTGTGGCTTTTGACGAGGCTTACATAATGCCCATGGTTGGGGCCACTTCCAACATGGACCACAACAGCAAAGAGGGAGTACTCAGTGTCTACATCGTCGGATGTATTACTGAGCTTCAGTTCCATGGGGAATACAACCCGGTATGAAAGCTTCTTATACCGGCCAAGCTGCTCAATGTACTTGAAACGCTTTAGGTGGATCACCAATATGTGGGGAGCCTTCTTGATCTTCATTCTCTTCTGTGCTTCTTGCAAACTGGAATGCGACCAAATAATGAAGTTCAGCAGTAACAAAGAACTAAAGTGAATATGTGGGGTCCAACAACGGTATGAGGGAACCAAGATTACTCAGGGGTCAGGACTTTATGCTGTAGTGGAGATCTACCAAAACAAAGTGCCGCCACCAAGTAGGATGACAATGGCCAGTACAATTGACATATATCTAAAGCAAAGAATACTGATAACGATGACAAATAAATACAACCCAAGGGAAACATGGTATAGTTACCTGCAGCACTTGTCGCAGAAGAATTTATCCTCTGCATTTAATGTTTCTGTAGAACAGAAATTTTTCAGGCAGCTTGTGATAGAACTATTTTGTTCAATGTCAACACTAAGATCAAGAAATGTTTCATCCCTTGCAGTTACTGTTTCACATCTTAAGCATCTTGTTTCGTTGGTCAATATGCCCTGCAAAGTTTGTATGCATGTAAAGATGATGGTAACTTGAATCCAGAAGATAAAACACAGGGCACTTTTCAATTAGTTTAGTCACCTGAAAATTTTTATGGACCAGAGTAACTGGTGGTTCTTTTTTAACTCCATTGGCTAAAGGATGAACTGGGCCATTTGGAGCTTTTTCAGGAGATGACGATTGGGGTGAATCCTTAGCAGCACTTGACTCTTTTTCCAGAATATCAACAAGTTCATTCAAAAGGAAATTTAAGAACTCATGTGCATCCTACAAAGAACCATGGAGACATATTTAGTCAAGAGAAGTGGTTGTTTTGGAGCTACCATAAAAACTAATTCATTCCTGAAATGACTGCTTTTGAAGCTACCATAATAATTAATACTAATTAAAACAACAATAGCAGAAAATCGTGGGCACATCACACATGAGAACACATGCAGCAGTACACTACAATAACTCATATCCATTACTTTAAAGCTAAAGTAAATATTGCTATACAGTTTGTTACTGTGTCAATCCAACAGAGACAGACTACCATCTAAAGCAGATCAGATGAAATACATTGCTATAACATGGTGTGCATTACCTGGTGCATGTAGCTGCGAAACAACTCATTCTGTTTCTTCACTCTCTGAACAAAACGTTTTGGAGCAATAACACCTGTCTTTTTCTTTGCTTGGCTTATCTACATGATACACAATGAGCACCTCTTAATTCACACCTCTTCATTCTTTATGGTGGCAAATTGCAATATCATGCAGATTGCAGAAGTTTCACATGACATAAAACACTATGCAGTAAATACATAAAGGATGAATGCATTGACAACAATGATGTCAAGTCAAAGATCTTTACCATAAAAATTTAAATGACATCAGGATCATATTATATGCAATGTTAACAAATCAGGATGATTGGTGCCATAACAATCAGTCATGCACTACGATTAGTCGGGCTGGTCGGTGCTATGGCGACGATTAGTTAGACGATTTGATAACATTGATTATGTCAGGTAATTAACAGTACAACAGCACCCGTTACCTTAAGCAAGTTATCCAACAACCTGTTGCAAATCAAGAGATGGTACAATAAATAAAAATTTTATAACCACCGGCATCACATTAAGTGCGGCTTAGCATGAGATTCATTATTCAAATGCACATTGGTGATGCTATCCGAGCATGCCACATGTGATGCGGGTATGATGCACGGAATTCAACAGATGCATATAATATGTAGCGACAGACCTATAGCAAAATCAACACTAACAGGGGGTTTCAACTCTTAAGAAACAACTAAAAAGATGATTTAGCAGAATATGGGTTTTCAGTTTAT
This sequence comes from Hyparrhenia diplandra, assembly GCA_015847255.1. Classification (NCBI taxonomy): domain Eukaryota; kingdom Viridiplantae; phylum Streptophyta; class Magnoliopsida; order Poales; family Poaceae; genus Hyparrhenia; species Hyparrhenia diplandra. The sequence goes on from JADLZK010012916.1 coordinate 162,040, forward strand.
ATGAGTATTATACTATTATCTCACTTCAAGAACAAAGCAAAACTAATTGTCCAACACCTAATGACCTAAATATATTAAACAGCATAAGGAACATGGAGTGCCAAGCAAAGAACTCCATGAATGCACCTCGATTGACAGTGTTATCCAAAGAAAGCTATACATATACAGCTACTGCACATGTCAGAACTTCAATGCCGCTAAAAAAAGTTAGTAAGCAGGAACAAAGCGCATATATCCTATCAGGAATGCACCAAATAATTGGAGATTTTGAAATTCTTAATATGTTAGGTATCTGCCAATAACAAAAAAAAAAAAAAGATCATATACATATATATATAGAAAATGAGAAGGATTTATTTCATTTACAGTGCCAAGCGGGTAAACTGTACATAACTATTGTCACCTCAAAGCAAGACAAAATAGACATTCTTTGCACACTTGTGACTTGTACCACATGAAACCGACAGCTGTCAACATATGGAATCATTGTTTCAACCTCTAGTCTAAGTGATAACCAAAAAGTTCAAATTTTAGTATTTTACCAAGAAATTACAACACTCTATGCTCATTTTACAAGGTAATAACATTCAAGAGTCATTTATATCATTTGGTATAATCCTATCTACATGTTACCTGCATAAAAGGTCGGCCAAACAAGTCAAAAGATTTTCCTCAGCGTCACCTGGAGTTTTGTTATTTGCATAATATTCCAGTAACTGCTCCCTGAATGGAATGCAAAAATAAAGTGCCTGAAACAAGAGTATCAGTGTCAGATTTGTGTAAAAAAATTCATTTGACGGAAATTATAGCATACCAAATACAATATTTTGCAGTGCTAGCATATGAGAAGTAGGAAGTATTGACCATTAGACACAGCTATGTTACGCTGATCTACCTGGTCTAGAATCATCTAAAGACAGCAATTGCAAATTGCAATACACATTAAACACCGTCTCTTAGTTTTACTCTGAACACAAAACACAATGGTGCTGGTGCAGCAGGAGAATTTGAGAAAGTGGACACAGAAAATGGGAAAACAGGACTGGTTGCTATTGGCTTTCTTCATGTAGTGAACAAATAATAAATGCTGATAACTTCGCAAGCAAAACATCTTATCCAATTGTGCTAACTCCATGGCAATGATTTTTCTACGGCTTATTAGCCCGGCTGATGCTGTTTTGTTGTGAGAGAAAAACATTGTACCATGGCTGATAAGTTCAAGGGAATAGGGGAGAACAAAACTCGAAACCTAATTGGTTCATTGATTTCACTGCAAGCTCCAGACAGCTAGCAATTTGCTAAAATTTGTCCAGTTAAAAGATAATAGGAAACCACTAACTCAAGGATATCTCATACTACTTACATGCAAATTATCAATGGCAACAACAAAGCCTTTTAGTAAAGCACCTTGGGGTAGGCTACTTGCAAATTATCAACATAAAAAGAACTTCCAATCGAAGACAAATTGGTGTATGTTCAAAGAACTGAACCAAAGAATGCAAATATTCTAAAGTGGACAAAGACTGCAGATAGCTGCCTACCTCAGCACCTAATACTTATATTAAGAAAGAAAAATTGCTTCCATACTGTCATACAACATAATGAAAGAAAAAATTACTCATCATAATACTCCTTCGTCCTTGATATTGATTTTATTTTACCACAACTTTCTTTCACCTTGTGCTCCATCGTACCACATTCCTATATATAGGATTGAAGATCAACAAGAGAGATTAGATCCAAAATCCAATCAACAATGCTTTCATCTCTCCCCGTCTTTCCCAACACTTCTCCTGCATGGCACATTTATCCTTGTTGCCCCAAACCAGTGTCACACCTCATCCCAACTCCAATGCCTCCCAACCAGATCCACGCCTCCTGCAGCTGCCACTGCCAAATCCAGTCATCCATCACCAACGAAGCCACTGCCACGTACAGTGGAAGGGTGTAAGCTTGAACCAGAAGCTGCAGCATGGCCTTCACAATGTGCTGTACTCTGACTCCTTGGAGACACTTGAATTGATGAGTTGGTGTGGTGCAGCAATGCTGAGGAGTGGCAAAAGGTGTGGGGAAGAAGCTGGTGTTGTACAGGAAGGACATGGTATTCCCCATGGTATCAAGGCCTGCAGGGGTGGCTTCAGGAGGGCAAGAATGAACAGAGAGGAGGAATACGATGCGAGAGGGATGGGTGAGAAGGGAGGCGGTCTAATGCTAAAGTAAGTAATCCATGACTTGAGTAGCTGACATATTCCAACCAAGTATTCAAGTCACTCTTCTAGCATGACAACCTGGTGCAAATGGTTTGGGTTCATGTGCAAGTAGATCTACACCAAAGGTATATTAAAAAATCAAGGCAAGTGAATCACGGTAAGTCAGAAGCTATGTCACACGGATACATCCCTGAAGACGTGTATTGCGTATCCCCATATCCAATACGTATCGGATACGGATACCTGTACGGTACGCCCAGGATATGTATCCTCGAAGTATCCAAATTTTATTATTTTCACAAATATTGGATATGTGCGCTGATACGTGTCGGCATTGCGGATACGGTGCAGCATAGTAAGACAGCTCTTATCCCTCTGCCCCCGACACCCTAATTCTTCGTTCGATGCCCACACTACAGCACGCTCGTGCCTCGCGCCCGCATCCCGCCTGGTAGCGCGCAACCCCCGCTTGCCGGACGCGGATGCCGGCGACAAGCCTTCACCTTAGCTCACCGGCGATGAGCCTCGTCCCTGCTTGCAGGCGCTAGCGACAATTTTCCACCCCTGCGGCGTGGATACAGGAGTTAATCCCCTTCCCTAAGCCTTCGTTCGATGCCCACACTACAGCACGCTCGTGCCTCACGCCGCAACCCCGCTTGCCGGACGCTGGATGCCGGCGACAAGCCTTCACCTTAGCTCGCCGGCAAAGAGCCTACGTCACTGCTTGCAGGCGCTAGCGACAATTTTCCACCCCTGCGACATGGATACAGGAGTTAATCCCCTTCCCCGTTCTCGATCTCCTCTTCTGTCAAGACAAATGACTTAACTCCAGAGCATGAAGGTTTGGTTTTGTGCACTCAAATGATCAAATCTGAGGCATCTGTCCAGAACTGATGAATACAAAGACAGGAGAGACAAGGATGTGGGATGTAGCAGGGGATTCTTTTGATTCACTTGGTGCTATTGGCATTCTTGAAGTGGCCGACCTGTCCCTTGATGAACCTGAAGACTTTTGGTCTGGATGCTCCGCAGGTTGATGTTGTTGATGACAATTGAGACAAATGAGGGATATGAACTTTCTGCTGCATGAATTGCAAGCCTGAATACCCTTATTAATTTGGTAAATCTGGGGACTAGTATATTTGAGAGACTTCACACCTGCTATTCTGTAATAATAGTACACTTAAGTAGTTAATTATGATGTTTAATTGTTATCAGTTTTAAATTTAGACCTGTAAGTATATTTTATTTTATTTTATTTTTTTAATAGTAGATGTATCCGTGTATCAGGTTTTTTGGGAAATTGCCGTGCAACTTAGGTCAGAAGCAATTAATTCCCAGAGTGGTAGTTTCTCAACTAAGAAACTGATACATGCAGGCGTTATCTATATACCCCTAATTGCCAAGCAGTCTTTGCATGATGATTCTAAATCTGTCAAAAAAAAAAAAAAACAGGGAGGGATAAACACCTCTTGTTAAATATTTCAGTTACATGCCACAACCAGATTAAAATTTTCAAGCCTATGGATTCTAGAGCAATCATATAAATGGGTGGTCCTGAGATGCAAGAGGATTGCGCATACATCCCATGTACATATTGTGCTTCTGGGTGTAGTCCGTAAGCATGCTACAATGGCAAGTGTTCAAAATGATGGATATCTATGCGTTCAAAACTGCTTATATACTTCATTAGGCTATGAAGATAATATGGTACAGAGCTAGCATAACAAAAAAACAGTTTGGAGCACATTACCAAAGGACTTCTCATATCAGCACATATGTGACATTACAGTAGCACGCTATCGAATGCATTGAGCAACTACAATACAGACAGTTTCGAATGATTTTGTCAAAGGATATTAATCATATCAGCAGTTCAGCACACACATCACACTACAACATCATATCTCGAATCTGGCGACCAAGTGCTAGAACAGCATAATATCTAGCATACACACCTACCACCAAATCAATGAAAGCACCAACCAGGCCGTTTCACCACACTACCACGCTTACCAGCATCAAGCCTAGCATAACCAAAGCATCAAATCTACTAGCTGTTGGCATGTATCCCCATACCTGAAGGACACTGTTGCAGTAGCAGGTGTTGCCGAAGTTCTCGAGGCCGAAGTAGCGCTCGCCTTCCGGGAACTGGTCACCGAGGGCCTTCTCAAGCTTGGAGCCGCTGGCTCCCATGACCATCCACCGGTCCCACCACCCAGAGGCGGCGCCGGTGAGGTACCGGAACCCTGACCCGAGCCCTGAGCGGCTCCTCTCGGCAGCCGATGAGGGCCTCCACCGTGGGCGATCGCACCGGATTTGCCGTCCTAGGGCTTGGTGGCTCGCCGCGCGCGCGCGACGGAGGGAGGGAGGATGGGTAGGAAATGGCGGGAGGCCGATGCGAAACCCTAGGGGTTTCGATCCGAGTGGGCGAGCGCGGCGAAAGGTACGAGGATTGAGGAAGGAATCGCTGCTGCTGCTGCTTCTGCTGCTAGCACTGGCGCTGCTGCTGCTGCTGCTGCTTCCGTGGGGGATTTCTCGCCTTTTTCGCAGGCGATGAAACGGGAGGACTCAACTCTCGCTCAGTCGCTTGATTTAGATCGGCCTCGCCTTTGGTGGTTCTTGCTGTTTGCCTGTTTCTGTTCGTGGGCAAGCATTTCACTGGACCTGTGGGCCCCGGGCCTATCTGTATTTCTTTACTCTCCTTCTACCGCAGATCTGAGCGGTTGTGGCTGCTGTGTGGTCTTCCAATTCATCGTCATCGTATCGTGTACACTCCTCCATCCCTTCTTTAAGCCCCGATAGGATTTGGATTTAAGGACTAAATAAATAATTACTGGCTAGCTAAAAATATTTTTCCTGCACAAGTACCATAATGACACTTAAAAAGGAACATAAAAAGTACAGGATGAAAAGAGGTTTTGTGGCATCTTGGGCTGTCTTTTTAGAACTCACGTTTTAAACTTATATTTTAGATCTTATTATAAGGTCTAATTAAAGTTTAGTTAGCTAAAATGAAAGACTAGAAATCTAAAATTTTAGATCACTTTAGTCACTTGAGTGGTCTAAAGTTTTGTGAGGTGGGCTAAACTCTAGACAACGTTTCAGTCTTTTAGATCTCTTGTTTAGAGTCTTATAAGAGTTAAAATGGTCTAAAAGTTTAGTCATGACATTCAACATATGGTCTAAGTCATCACTTGGAAAGGCATTTGAACAAAAGTAGCTTTGCATTTTAGAAAACAACTCCACGCTCCATCTCAGTTTAGTAAGAAATCTAGAATAGAGAATGTTCATATTTAGAGATCTAGGAGTAATTAGAGAAGTTATTTAATGTTTTCTTTGCTAAATTCTAGGGAATGGTACAAAATGACTTCTGAAGTTACTCTTTTAGTTTTGATATTCTCATTTTTTGGACTAGAGTATTTTAAACTTTAACCATATACTATTAATATTTATGATGCATAATATGTATTATTAAACTATCGTTGAATATACTTTATAACAAACTTATTTGAAGATACAAACATTCCTCATATTTTTTACTATAATTATGTTTTTATTAATAAGTACAAAATCTTAGACAACTTTTTAACGGTGGGAGTACACCTTTATGATAAATCATTAAACCAACTCATAGGTTCGGCAAGAGAATGGAGTTTGGAAAAAAAACCTATGATAAATTATATTCAACCACGTCAAATTCAAAACTAGTAAGAAATCGGAGAGGGCTAGCAATCAGTTCTGAATAAAATGTAGAGTTACAGCGAGACATGTGTTTTTGGTTGGTGGATAAGTCTTTATAAAGGTTTATTATATCATTTTTCTTAAGGTTTATTATATCATTTGTTTATCTAATATACTAATCATTATTATTGTTTCAATTTCAATTATTTGAAACGAAAATGTTTCGCTAACCATTGGCAACGTAACGTCCCAGTACCACGGAAAATAATAAATAAATGAAGGTAAAAAAAAAAAAAGCGAAAGAGAAAAAAAAAAAATAGCAAAAAAGAGAAAGAAAGAAATACTAAAAGAGAAATTGCAAAATAAAAAAAGGTAATAAAGAACGGCCCAGGAGAAGGCCCGCGTGCTGGCACTCCTCCCGGGCCGAACAACCGACTGTACTGCCGCGCCGCCGTCCGCCGCGCGCCCGCGCGCCGCATCCGTTTAACTTCACCCGGCGCTTGCTTGCTTGCTCCGTTGCTCGCATTCTCCCCTGCATCCTCATTCACGTTTCACCTTCACCCGCGTCCGCGTGCTCGGTGCTCTCTGCGACGACTGGTGGGTGCTACCGCCGCCGCCATACGCCAGGTGCCGAGGCCTTCGTCGGTCTCTTCTCCGGCGACGAGCACCCATCAGGTATTCCCACTCCTTCTCTTCCCTTCCTGCCTGCGATTGTGCGAAACTGAGCGCTCAAACCCTAAGTTATTTGGCTATTTGACGCCTACTAGCTTTTCACCCATGTCGTCCGCCACCATTGACAGGATGCAGAAGCTATCGGGGCTTAGGAGCCTCGAGGGGTTCCGATCCCTCGCTGGATCCGCCTCGACGGCCATGAAGGCCGCAAACCCCAGGCCTTCCCCGGATACTGGGGGTACTTCGTATGGGAGCTTCGCCAATCTTAAGATCACAGCAGGTTCTGATTTCGTTTCTGCCTCCACTTCGGTTTTTGACAAGCTATATGATTCTATGTGCCATTACTGATTTCTATTGGAGTTTTTGTTTGGTTGCAGAGAAATTGGTCAAGGAGCAGGCTTCAGTGAAGACTGACTTAGAAATGGCGGTATGATTTCTCAACATTTTGCAACGTTTTTGCCTTGTGGTGGAACTTTACTGGCTCAATACATAGCTCGTATGAGTATGATTCAGTTGCATAAATTGGAATCATTCCTGAAATTCACCCTGGTTGTTCGAAGTCGAAGCCTGCACTCTCTCTAGCTAGTCTGAAGCTCGTGATTTACTTTCTATTTACAGTGTTTCCCTTGTTTATGTCCCTGAAAGTTACATATGTATTTTGTGTTGAGTAATTTGACATTTGGTGTGTTGTAATTGGATGTTGTACCTTTACAATATCGCCAGAGTCACTCTCTCATTTCTGTAAAAAAGAAGAAGAATCAGTCTAGTTATTTTCTGGATGCATGCACTCTTTGAAGTCATACTTTTCCTGTGAAAGAGTTCCAAACATTGCTGGGGAAGTCCACCTTCCCATTTGTCACTGTTTTGTTCTGTATTCTTTTGTGCTGATCCTGAACTTAACAAGAGACATTGCCTCTTAGGAATCTATTATGTGGTTAAAGTGTTTTAATAAGAAATCATCTGTTTGGTATGGATAGTGTTATTAACTCCAGATTGATACAGTATATGTCATTGCTGTAGTTACCTTTCATGTTGCAAATGTTCTGGTGCAGTAGGTTAAATTGGCTCAAGTGTGAAGTGAGTTTATAGGCACGTATCATTGTTTTTCTACACAGTTTATAGGCACGTATCATTGTTTTTCTACACCAACTATTATTTTAGTCTTCGTCAAGATTTCTTATTACTGATGCATATTGTTTAATATGATTTCAGCATGTCAAATTGAGAAGAGCAACAGAACAGATAAACCTTTTAGAGGGAAAACTTCAACAGGCTGTGAATGAAAATGCAAAGCTTAAGGTGAAGCAGACTGAAGATGCGAAGCTCTGGCAGGGATTAGATTCAAAACTCTCCTTGACAAAGACTTTGTGTGATCAACTGACTGAAACACTGCAGCAGCTAGCTAGTCAGACAGAACAAGGTAAGTTATGGTGACATTTACTTTTCCCAAATGTTATTAACAACATCTGACTGTTTCTCCTACCTTAATTGAGAGGCAGATCTCCTGCCATTCATTTTTAAAAAAAGCTGTTAACATCTGACTGGTGAAATAATACACTTACAGCTGAGGAAGATAAGAAGTTTTTTGAGGAGATTCTTGGGAAGAATTCCAAAGATATGGAGGAATTCAACTGCCTGTTGCGTGATTTATCAACTAAACTGGAGGATGCGGAACAAAAGATAATTTCAGGTTGGTCGGTCTCTGAACAATCCACAACCAGTACAAGTTAATGGAGACCTGTGTAGAATCAACAACTTAGTAACCATATACTATAAACTGTGCATATGTTCTGTACCTCTGTGTACACTGATTTGATACATTAATATCCAAGTAAACAATAATCTGCAATGTTCTAAGTGTTTCTGAAATAATGTGACAATAAAGTCTCTTGTCCTGTCAATTTCAGGGCGACAGCAAATGTTGCAGATCAAACAAGAGAAAGAAGAGATGGATCGAAGTTACCAGGAACGACTGTATTCAAATGATACTACGATAAAGGAAAAAGGTATAAGTTAAAATTTCTGTAACAAATGATGCCGTGAGAATTGGTGGTCATAAAATTAAACTGCATCAATAGTATACAGGAACAAAGTAGCTGGGAATGGGCAAGTAGTAGAACAATAGAAATGTGATGAATGAGTCCATAAAATTGCTGACTTCTTTGTTTCCTTTTTCTACTCATTTTAATATCCCACTTGTTTCATTCCCAAACTGTGATGGGAGTTTGAGGAAATGGAATATCATATTTCATCCAGTGGTTTCCACTTTGAGGTGTGTGTAACATGCAACAGTATTAATTTCAATAATATAACTGAACTTATATATGCAGATTCCCTCATCAAGCAGTTGGAGGGTTCAGTTGAGGAAAATAAATCTCGCTTGATATGTCTTGACTCCCGCTTGCAATGCCTGGAGCAAGAGCTGAAGCTAAAAGATGATGTTTGTATCAGCCTGAAAGGAAACCTAGCAAGCAGTGAAAGTGAAAAGAATAGCTTGGAGCTTATGAATAAGGGACACATCCTGGAAATTGAAAAACTATGCCATGACAATAAGGAACTTAAGGAATTGCTTAGCAGCTTCATGGTTAAAGTAACTGAGCTAGATAAAGAGCATGCCTCTGTGTCAAGTCATTTGTCTAGGCTGATTTCTTCATTTGAAAGGTTCTATGAAATGGCCCAAGAAGAGAAAAAATGCTAATGGCAAGATCTTCTAAGGATAAACTTGAACATCTCCAAAGCCAGTATGTAGATTTGACGTCAGAAAACAATGCTCTGAAAACTGAAATTGAAGAACTGAAGTCCAGACTCATAGAGTTGCAGAGAACTCAAGAAATTGTTATGGTTCAACATGTTGAGGAATGCCAAGTGTCTGAAGATAAGATCAGAAGATTAGAGTCTGAAGCTGAAGTTTCTGCCTCCAACATCATTCAGTTAGAAAAATTAGCTTCTGAACTACAAGGGAGAATTCAAAAGTTGTTGCTAGAAGATTCTACCCTTGCTGAAAATCACAAGGTTAGTAAACTATCTGGCCCAGTTACAAATTCATTTGCTATTGAAAAACTATTGATGACGTGTAAGCTTCCTTACTTGTGGTATTGTACATGCAGCAAGAGTTGCTTCAAAAAGATTCTGAAGCTAGAGTCAGATAATCAGGAGCTTCTAGGCCAAGTGCAATCCCTTATGGAAGAGAAATCTAATAATGCTGAATCTATGCAAGGAGAGATAACTAAGCTTGACCAGCAGGTTAATACACTTGAGAATCAGATGAACCAGCTTCGCAGTGTTCTGGATGAGAAGGAGCAGCTCTATCGTTGTTCTGTAGAAAGAGAGAAGACTTTGGAGGATCAGAAACTACAGGTTTGTGTTTTTTAGATCTTTTAAATATCATAATGTGATGGTTTATACATAACATAAGTACTTAACACAGCCTTTTGAATCCAATGCCCAGGTCGAAGCATCACTTTCTGCAACAGAGTGCCAACTTAGTGATGCAAAAAAAACAGTATGCTCTCATGCTTGAAGGTGAAAAGATAGAGCTATCCAAGCATTTGAAAGAGATATCTCTAAAAAATGACCAGGTATTACATTTCTATTAGTTGCTTTGGCATCTGGATAGCAAATAAATTGTGGTTTTTGCAAATGAATTTTACAGGCTATCAATGAAATCCGTAAGAAATATGAACTTGAAAAGATAGAAATTGCTAATGCTGAGAAAGAAAAGGTAAGTTAGCTTCTGTTTCAGAAATTATTTATGCTAGATGTCTAGATGCTCAAGTTATTCTAATGCCATAAATTTTATGACTGTTTGGAAATTCAGGCAGAAAAGCTCATAAGTGAAACTGAAAACAAATGCAACTTAAAAGATATCACAGAACAAGCATGATTCTGAGAGGTATTTGATTTGCCTTAAGGAGGAACATGGCACAATGGTAAGTTGAATGAGTTTGGTTTTCTTCATTTTAAGCAAGTTTACTATTCCTTAAGACTTAGCACATGTGTTATGCCATGGAATGATGCAAAATGTTGGTGCTGAAATAGTTGAACAAGTAAGCCAACACATTAAGATGATGATAGCTTGGAATTTTATACAGACCTGCATGGAGACTTTCTTTTAGGGGTTCTTTGCTGAAAAGATTTAGTACATCAAAAAGTTGCCAGACGCCCTCGGTGTTCCTTTCTTCAAATTGCAGTTCCTAAATGGCCTTGCCATGTTGATAAAAGGAAAACCATACCAAAATAACCTAAGGTCAATTAGTTTAAAGATTATTTCTAGGTACTTTAGGGTAAGCACTGGAGATGGGTTTAGTGATTTATATTATATTCATCTGGTACACAGCTCATAGCATACTGCTGACAAAATTTGAGGCTTCAATAGCACTTGGTTTCCCTTTAGTTTCACAGCAGCGTAGATATGATATTCCACAGCACGATATCAAACAAACCGTTTTAAAATTATATTCCTGTAACATTTTAGATTTTCAAACTGTTATTGCTATTACTTATGGACTTACATTGCATAACTAGTGAAATACTAATATTTTTAAAGAAATCCTATTTAACTGTTTTTACATGGTGTAAAAAAATAGGACATAATTAAATGCTGCACAGTAGCTAGTTTGATTAAAAGTGTATACCCCCGCCTCCTCTGAAATGATCACAAAGGTGGTGATTTGCTGATTTCAGGTGGCAAGAATTCAGCAGGACAATGAGCATAAAGAGGCAACTCTCCGGCTTATCACAAAGAAGAACTGCAGCGCATTCAGTCTCAGGCTGAGAATGAATTGAGGGAGGTCAGTAACAAATTCTGCAATATGCTATGATCATGGAAGTTTTCCATACTGATGAAATCTGTGTAAATTTGCAGAGGCTGTCATTGCTCAGAAAAGAGCATGAACTTCAAATAAAATCACTAAGGATGCATCATGAGGAAGAATGCCAGAGGATGCAGGAGGAACTGGAGCTTCAAAAGTCCAAGGTGGTGATTGCTTAATTGGTATTTTCATCATTTTGACTTTTGAAGATAGTCACTTTAATAAATACTTAAAGCATTCTATGGTGCAGGAGGAGAAGCAAAGAGCATTGTTACAATTACAGTGGAAAGTAATGGGAGAAAGTCAACAAGTTGATCAAGAAGTGAACTCTAAGAAGGTTCTGTCTACTTACCAAGTTTGGATATGTTCATGCATGCAATGTTTGTTTTAGTATATTGATTGCATAGCATGCTAAGTCTTGAACATAATTGTGTACTCCCTCCGGTTTGGTATTAGAAGTCGTTTTTGGACAAAGTTTGGGTCAAACATTGGGAATATAAATCATCAATAACTTTTAAATGGTTAGAATTTGTCTTTAAAAATACTTTGATAAAAGTATACGTATATCACATTTTCATAAATATTTTTATAATAACAAGAGATCCAAGTTGTGTTTTTGGAGACCGTGGTCGATGTCCTAAACGACTTCTAATACCAAATATGTTCTCACTAAGCAAGGTCAACTGTCTCACAGAATGGATACCTTGTGCAAATAGTTTTTTGTAGGTTCTACAATAATCAGAAAATATTTTTTAGGTTCCTTATTCTAACATACTGTTCTGCCCTTACTGAGAGAATCAAATTGATGAAATAACTTAATGGCATTACACTACTATGGCTCTACACCTTTGTTGTCTGTGATTTCATACACAATTAATCTAACCTTATTCTGATTGGATTGTAATAGCAGTTTTGCACCCTTCATCAATGCTTTAGTTCATGTTGTTTGGAAAAGCAAGTGTAAAGCATCCATAATTGCTGAAGTAATATCATGTTTGGATGCACATATGGTCCAGCAGCACTACTAATGAAAGACTATGCTATTTTATTTTTCAATTTGCCTGTGCAGTCATTAATTCAAACAGAAATTAATATAACCATTAATTTCATTTCTGAATTTAAATCTTACATGGACGTACTGCAGCATGGTTTGCTGTGCACTTTTGTCAGTTTGCCTTCTTTGAATTCATTATATGCTTTGATTTACTTTATATGCATGGACTAAGTGTAGGTTTCAACTTTCAAGCCCTCCTGTTCTCACTGGGTTGCTTTGGCACATTGATTGTAATCCTAGTTATATACTTTTTGCTGCTTGCAAATATCTGAACAAACTTGTATTTGAGAAAAAAAGATCTGAACAAACTCTCATTCAATGCATGTATATCCTATTTTTCCAGAGTACTAGTAGCTGTGTTTCATATTTGTCATCCTGATTATAAATTTTCTCTAGATGGTATTACTAATTTCTTAGACAAATCAATGAAAGAGAAAAACATTTTGGTTCATTTATCTTAATTACTAAGGAAATAGTCTGATAGTTAAGGGAATATGCTAAATCGCAAGGTGGTTTTTCCATCTAGATTTTGGCTAAGTGCATTTTGTAAATTGTTAGAAAAATGCATATGAAGTTTCAACATGTTGGAAGCACAAGGCTGGTCCAAATTCCTATCTTAGTTGTTTCCTGTTTAATGAGACATTAGTAGATTCTCCATTCTAATTTAGCTCGTCATGATGCCTCGTACATGTTACTCAGTCCTTACTGTTTAATGAGACATTAGTTGATTCTCCTTTTTCTAATTTAGCTCGTCATGATGCCTCGTACATGTTACTCAGTCCTTATGATGTGCGTATATTTTCAGGAATACTCTGTTTCGTCGATGAAGAGGAGAGATCCGTATGGAAGAAAAGAACGTGAGGTCCAATTGGTAAGTCCGGAGACCAAACAGAAGGTAAGATGCCTTTATTTTCAGTGGTACACTGTGCAAATACTTATTTGAGAAAGTTGAAACCAAGTCTTTTTTTTTTTTTGTTGTGTTCAGGATGTAAACTTACCTGGGATTTTAGAATCACCAATTTCGAACATGTTGAGAAAGGTAGAGAAAGTGCCTCAGGACATTCCTAAACATAGAAAGGTGATTACTTTAACAGTTTCTTTATTTTTGTAGCCTGAGCTATCATTGTTCAGATTATGTTTTCCTGAATGCAATAATTTGTGAATTGCATATTATCCTGTGGGGTTTCTCACTTCTTTAGTTAAAATAGGTAACACACCATGAATATGAAGTTGAGACAGCAAATGGAAGAATCACAAAGCGCAGGAAAACTAGGAGCACTGTCATGTTTGGTGTATGAACTTTTACTACATTCTTTTGCATTTTCTATGCAGTTTACTAGCTATCTGTTTCATCCATGTTTTGTATCATATTTTTTTTAGGAACCGAACTCTCAGAAGTCTTTGCATAATACTGCTGACAAAGATGTTACAAAACTTAAAAGGTATGATGGTTCTGCACGGTGACTATTTTCTTATTTTCTATTCGTATTCATACATAAAAGAATCCACAAAAATATTTTTCAGTGAGACTTATTATGTTCTGTTAGATCAATGCTTTATGTACAATTGTTGAGTTCTAATCAAATTTAGAAATCCTTTTTGAATTTTATTCTTTTCTAATCTATGTTCCATATGTTGTTTGTAATTTCCTATGATTGCTATTTCTATTAAAATTGTGACATAAACACATTCATAGTTGACATAATACAACATAACTAACAATTTCTCAAGATGTGGTAAGAATGGTACTTCTAAAGGAGACTGTATTTTGATGAGCTTCCTTCCATACTGTTATTTTTTTTTATTATATATCATTACATTACTGCTAAATTGTACTGATTTTCCTACTTTGCCTATGATTGCTGGAGTAAATGCATCTGAATCGTACCAAAGTAAACCAGGCTCTGCTCTGTGTTGTGTTTCATCATGTAACGGTGTTGAATTAGAAACTTTTGAGGCAACTATTCAAGATATGGTTATTTCGTATACATTGTGTATTTTTGCAACACTGACAGTTATGATGTGCTGCATCCTGCAGGTTCCTACAGGATCCCGTAGTGCACATCCTGCAAACCTTGGTGATTTATTCTCCGAGGGTTCCTTGAATCCATATGCTGACGACCCTTATGCATTTGGCTAGAAGGTGATAACTTGTTTGCGCTCAAAAAAAGGTGATTACTTGTTTCCTCCTTGGCAGATTTTACTTATCGAGCAGTACTACACTAGTCATGCAACACTGAATACACCCAATACTGTTTCATTTATCATTTATTAACTTCTGAAGAATGACAATCTTAACCAGGAACTAGCATTCTTTGAGTAATTTGGACTGGTTAATACAAGACTAATTCAACTAGAGCTGTTGGGTGGCCATAACTATGGTTTGAAAACCATAGTATAACTTGGTATCTTGCTGAGTCTGTAACACATTTCTTTCTTGTTAGTAATTTACCTATTCTCACCAAATTTAGTTCATGATTTTGGGTGCATCAATTCCAATCTTGTTACTATCAACATTTTGATCAGCAGAAACTACCAAATTTGTTTCTTACCATCAGTATGCCATATTTTAGTCTGGAGCTAAGCATTGCATCAGCAAATCGATAATGAATCCTTTCATGGGAGTATAGGTGTTTTTCTGGTCTTGAAATTTGAACTGAATCTCGTCTTGCAGCTCACACCTGGAAGTATCATCTTTGCAAGCACGATGACGAATTCTGGGAACACACATACCTCCACCATGTTGAATCAATCCTGCGGCCTTTACCTGGTCATCTGTCCATCCTAGTGTACATGACTGCCGTTCGCTCATGTGTCTGAAGCATTGTACTGCAATAAGCATCACGATTGTCTCTTTTTTAGATTAAGACGATTGTCTGATATGTAGGTGATTTGTGAATGAACCGTACATGTCATAGCCACGGAGTAACCGAATATCCTCAGATAAAGTACTTACCAGCCTCAGCATAGCTACTGGATCGTTACGTTATGTTTGCCTGATATATGCCGTCGACCGTTGTGCGGTGCTGTTGGATCGGTATGTTTGCTCTTCCCGCCGGACCAAGGCCCGGTCCGGGCTCAGTCTGGACGTGGCACCGCCACAAGTGTTCCAGTGTTTACTTCCAGTCGTGCTATAGACGGCATGTGGACAGTGTCAGTTATTTGCCACTGGATGTTTGCAGCTATGACCTATGGCACGATGAAAATAGAACACAGTTCGGATCGATCATCTGTCTCTTTGACAATTGATGATCTATGTTACGCACATGGGCTTTGTTAGCTTAACAACCACCATGCACTGGTTGGTTGGCCAGCCGACGGATTGGAGAGCGTAACGCTTGCTTAGCAATAATATCTCCAGTGCGAACTGCCTGGCTTGCACATGACTTAACGTAAGTCAGCCTTAACATCTTGCTCGCACGCACTAAGAGAGTGTTTAGATCCACACATCTTATTTAGCTATTAAGAATTAGCCGAGGTGTGTTCAAATAGACTTCGATACTGTTTGCGGGCATAAGTAGCAATTACTGTATCTTCTTTTCTAAAAAACAGATTGGAGTGAAAAACTATTCTACCTTATCAAGATTATACAAATTAGTGAACGATTTCCAACTGGGTGTTGTTCCAAAACCTTGATACTGAGGACTGAACTAGCTCTAAGGTGGTTCTTTTAGTTTTTTTTAATTATTTTTGGGCTGCCCTTATTTTTGGGTGATCTCGTTCCATGGGGGATCATTACACAAATACCATAATATAGAAGCAGTAGTAGATGCGGAGAGGTTGCAAAGGAAACAAAACAGAATTGTATCCGGGACGATAAGCCCCAAAGTCTCGTAAACGATGTCTCTATTTTGAGCTAATAAAGTATGCCGTATTGCTTTCAAAAAAAAGTAGATGCGGAGAGGTAGAGTCAAAGAGAGATAATATCTTCAGTGCTGACTTCCTGACTTGCACTGCACATGGAATGATTTGAGTTAACGCCAGTCAGTGCCAACATATTAATTGCTTGCCCCAATAAACGTGATCTCGCCATTTCGATATTACGACTAGTGGGACTTTTTATTAGAGCAAGTATTATAGTGTGTACTGGCTGGCGAAATGACAGTCATGTCAATAGAAAAACTGGTCACGTTGGAGAGAGAATGTTGAGCCGGCGTTTATTTTCTCGCCCGCCTCAAGCACAAGATACGAGAGAAGAAATAACTCTTGTAGCCAGCTTACCAGCGACAAGCCTAAGGCCGTCTCCAATGGTTAGCTATTTGGCTATCTAGATATGACGTGGCAGGGAAAAAGTAGGAGAGAGAGTAGTCACTAGCTACATGCAAATAGCTAGACTATTTCACGTAGCCTTCAAGAACATGTGAGATGAACATGTGGGTCCAAGAATATAAAATAGTCTTTGTTGTTGTCTCTCACCTCCACATCAGCCGACTACGTAGCTAGTACTAGCTATTACCATTGCGGACGCCCTAATATTAATAGACTGAATGCTAGCTGAGATAGAAAAATTAAATGCTTACAGCCTATACTACTAGTCAAGTACTTGACCATAATACTAGCCGGCTAAATAGGTGGCTGCAAATGACGTGGACGCGGCTTACAGCCTGCTGCTGGCCGGGTTGATCTTAGCTAGCTTGTGCTTTATATATGATTGCAGTTTAAAACCGAGGTGAAGCCCGTCCTATAAGCCGGCCTCCCTCTTTGCATCCCCGAAACAAGGCGAAGAGTAGAGGAACTCGGCAGGGGGGACGAATAGGTGAGAGCTAGCTGAGATGGCCGGAGGTGTCATTGTTCCGAGCGATGGCCCTGCCACGGACTACGGCGGCGGCCTGACGCTCTCGGTGTTCATGAGCTGCCTTGTGGCTGCCTCCGGCGGCCTCATCTTCGGCTACGACATCGGCATCTCAGGTGCGCGTGCTACTGAAACTCTTAACAAAGTCCTCTACGTGTCTCTGTACTCCTATCCTGTTGTGTCGTCGGTTCCTGAGCTGACTACCTGACCTGTTAATTTGATCACCATTATATTCATTCAAAGGCGGTGTCTCGGAGATGGAGCCATTCCTGCGGCGCTTCTTCCCTCACGTGCTGGAGCGGATGGCGTCGTCGGCCAAGGGGAACGAGTACTGCCTCTACGACAGCCAGACGCTGACGGCCTTCACGTCGTCGCTGTACGTGGCCGGGCTGTTCGCGTCGCTCGTGGCCAGCCGCGTGACCAGGGCCATGGGCCGCCAGGCCGTCATGCTCATGGGCGGCGCCCTTCTTCGCCGGCGGCGCCGTGACGGAGCCGCCGTCAACATCGCCATGCTCATCGTCGGCCGCATGCTGCTCGGCTTCGGCGTCGGCTTCACGAACCAGGTCAGTTTCACTTGTCCGCATCATCCGGAGCTCGGCCATGTGTGCCGTGTGCGCCAGAGGGTAGAGCGAGCCGCCGACTGCAGTCATTGGACCTCGTGGTAGACTTTTTCACTTAGTCTTATATATCCACATCAGTGGCAGCTTACAGTCAAGTAAGTACGTAGCTATTACGAGGTCATCAAAAGATTTCGTGACAAAGAGGTCATAGATAGAATTAAAGATTGCCAAGATATTTTTCGAGCGATTGTTGATTAAATAAGCGCGTGCATTCAAATAAAATTAAAAACGGCAAGTCCACGATAGAGAAGCGAGTGCCGGCCATATAATTGGGTAGTCGCGGCGACTATTTCAAAACTGGTGACGCGGGCATGCATATGGCCATGTGGGATCCGCGGGAAGAAACAAAAACGAGCTGTTTATGTCTTCGCTGACCTGTAATCTTTGTTGACTTTGTGTTAGTCCAAACTAGAACTGTCCTATCCAGTACGTACGTCGGTACTACTACAGTGGAGAGGATAAGATTTTCCTTTTATATAGAATAAAAAAAGAGTACAGTGGATGACAACAATGATCGATACGGCAGGTAATGTATGGCCACCAGTTGATCGCCTAACTGTACTCGTCGTGCCGATGCCAAAGGCTTGGGATAGACAGTAGGGACGGTTCGTTGAGATATAGTGGCCGTATGATGCTTCTCAACGAACTGTCGTTGGGGCCATGCATGGAAGCTGTGGCAGATCAGCTGCGAGATTCTTTCTGATCGTACTTTAGAATTGGGAGATGAACGACAGTTCGTTGAGAAGCTTTATTTGCTTCATAATCTAATCTACTGTAGATTGGACTATTGGGTCCGTACGCCGTTTCAATCCCCACCGTGGCACGCGACCTGGTCACCGGGTCTCCCTCCTTGCTGGCTTGGTGCTTCCCTCGAGATCGATCACCTAACACCAAACAATGGCATGTCGGCATGTTGCCCAGTTCGAAAGTCAGCTTGTCAGGACTCGTGTGTCTCGGCTCAAATGGGAGCGATCAGCGATGACGGCCTGCCGGCCCAACTGTGGAGCAATGTCCGCCGTCCTTTAACAGAGACTATTTAAAGGCCCATTAGAGCCTGATTAATTTAAATTTAAATCGGCGATGCAGGCCGCGCCTCTATTCCTGGCGGAGATGGCGCCGTCGCGGTGGCGCGGCTCCCTCACGGCGGGCTACCAGTTCTTCCCTTGCGCTCGGGGTGCTCATCGCCAACGTCGTCAACTACTTCACGGCGCACCACTCGTGGGGTTGGCGCGTCTCGCTGGGCCTGGCGGGCGCGCCGGCCGTCCTCATGTTCTTCGGCGCGCTCTTCCTCACCGACACGCCCAGCAGCCTCCCTGATGCGCGGCCACGTCGACCGGGCCCGCGCGGCGCTGCTCCGTGTGCGCGGCGCCGACGCCGACGTGGACGCCGAGCTCAAGGACATCGCCAAGGCCGTGGAGGCCGCGCGGCAGAGCGAGCACGGCGCGTTCCGCCGGATCGCCACACGCCGCGAGTACCGCCCGCACCTGGTCCTCGCGTTCGCCGTGCCCACCTTCTTCCAGCTCACGGGCGTCATCGTGCTCGCCTTCTTCGCGCCGCTCGTGTTCCGGACCGTCGGCTTCGGCAGCAACGCCGCGCTCATGGGCGCCGTCATACTCGGCGCGGTCAACCTCGCGGCGCTCCTGCTCTCCACACTCGTCATCGACCGGTACGGACGGAAGGTGCTCTTCATGGTCGGCGGCGTGCAGATGGTCGTCTGCCAGGTCGCGATTGCCTGGATCATGGGGGCGAAGATCGGCAAGAGCGGCGACGCGGCAATGGCGCACCCGTACGGCGTGGCGGTGCTGGTGTTCACCTGCCTGTGCTCGGCCGGGTTCGGCTGGTCGTGGGGCCGCTGGGGTGGGTGATCCCGAGCGAGATATTCCCCGTGGACATCCGGTCTGCGGGGGCAGGCCATGAACGTCTCCATCGTCCTCGGCCTCACCTTCGTGCAGACGCAGTCGTTCCTCGCCATGCTCTGCCGCTTCAAGTACGCCACCTTCGCCTACTACGCCGCCTGGGTCGCCGTCATGACCGTCTTCATCGAGCTGTTCCTGCCGGAGACCAAGGGCATCCCGCTCGAGTCCATGGGCGTCATTTGGGCCAAACATTGGTACTGGAAGAGGTTCGTCCACGACGGAAAGAGCGGCGTGGCACTGACCTAAGGTGCCAAGGTGGTAAACAGGCACATGAAGAAAATGAAAAGGAAAGAAAACATCTAGATTTTTTTTTTTTTTTTTGAGGCGAAAAGAAAACATCTAAGATAATACAGGGTTGGTCTGGAGTGTGGACTTGTAAGGTTTTTATGTCTGTGCCATGACCATTTGGCATACCAACGTGTAATTGTATATTCGTCGTTGTGGTTTGCGGTTATTGAATGAAATATAATGTTTGTATTCGGCCAGAAAGGAAGCCCAAGAGCAGAGAAGCTGGCGAAAAAAAACTCATAAAAGAAGTCACCACGCCCCAAACTTGAGCCCTTTTCCTTTTGCTTCGATGTCCTCCTTTATTCTTTTGGGCGACTGAAGCGGCTCTGGGCTACGTTTGAAAAATCCTTCTATTTTCTCTCTTTCCATATATTCGAGGCGGTGTAGAGGACCATTCCATTGAAGCGCTTCCTTTCATCTTTTACGATCCTTGATTGAGCATTCTCCCACCGGGGAAATGAAATGGCGGTAGTGGCGGCAGTATTTGGGCTCGCGTCGAAATGTCTCCCATTGGAGGACCATGTACTGTTATGTCACAGCTAACTAATATTAGACCCTTTGACTATCCATATTCATCCGAGACCTTAGTTATTTCACTTTCTGCGAAAGTAGTTACCAATTTAAATAGGGCTCAATTATATAGCCATTGCAAAAAGACAATTATGAGGGAACTTCCTCTGTTTGATCTTGGCATGTTCATAAATAGACACAGGACTGTCACAGTAAAAAGGCAATTATGTGATCTGGTACAACCTGAATCTGACATTGTACCCAGCTTTGTACGTATCTGCCTCTAACAAAAAGGAGATGTTACAAAAAGGTGAGGAGAAATGGTGATGGGACATGGTATTGTAATAGATGCAATCAGTGCACTGAAAATTTTGAGTACAGGTACGTGCTTTTCGTGTGAGATCAAGGATCACACTGGTACTACTGCGCTATTGCATTGCAAGAGGCTGGTGAAGCGATGTTGGCCACACAGCGCCAAGAGCTTTTCATGATCACGAAATGTTGAACAAGATGACATGAGATTCACAGGAATCACTGCAGGCGAGTTCTTTGGCGTGAATACCTATTCAAAAGCTGAGAATCGATGAGGAAACCTTTAATGGTCAGCAGCATGCTGTGAGATGCATCATCATTGGTGTTAAGAAGCTGGAAGAGACCAACAACCTTTTGAATGATGTTTTCACACCCCATTCTGGAGGATGATTGCTCTGTCAATTTGGAAGCCAAACAGAGCCTGCTAACCTCAGTAATGCTTATGGCTGTGCCACAGGTGTAGGTGCCACAGGCTTTATGTACGAGAATCAGAATGGAAGCCTACTCCTCTATCAGCTTCATCTGAGATTCCGAGTTCTGTGATTTCAATGGATTTGCTTCATGGGTGGTAGGCAGGGAGGAGTGCCCAACTGCTTTGCTTCGATGCAACCAGCCTGGGCACTGGTCTGAGACTGTCCTGTCACAGGCGCATTAGTGCCTTGGCTCGTGGAGTCTCGCGCAGGAGGTTTCTGGGAAAAACTGCAGATCAAGTAGTTCTGTCAAGGTTGCTTTTGCTTAGTAGTCCTGGCTCCTAGTTTATCATGTCCAGTTATATTTCAGTACCTATCTGCATATGTATATGTGCTGGTTTCTATGGACCAGGTAGTTAGTTACTTAGTTATGTGCTGGAAAACAGAAAACCTCTCTACTGTGTCCTGCCGCCGTATTGTGGAACCTGTATTAGGCAACTGATGGGCCTATGCTATAGGGTTCATCTTATGTTTAAGAATGTTTATATATATGTGTTCTGTTCATCGACGGTTTTTCTAGCATCTGCTTCTGCATGCATGTGAAGTGCTCAGGCAAAATGCTCCCTTTTATTCTAAAATTTTTAAGAATTAAGTGTTCGGGTGTAGAAAGCAAGGAAAATGCACTCGAGGGTTGGTTAGTGAATGTCTATGCTTGCCTGTGACTATTAGGAGAATCTGAGGGTGCATTTGATTGCCTGATGATTATTCAATTATTCATTTTTAGATCTATTTAAGCGTGAAAAGGGCATATATTTTTACTGTGTTTATGTCAAGGCGGAGAAAGTATTTAGTGGCGAACATACCAATTTTTCTTAAAAAGATGCCAAAAATCTATGCTTAGCAAATTTTTATTTAGAACATAGTCTGTCAACTAGGTGAGGAGTGATCACTGAAATCAAACATGTAATGGACTGATGGTGGAGGATTTCAGAGATTGTAAGATTAGTGTAAATTCTCACAACCTTTGTACCCTGTGGCTCCCTAATAGGGTTGCTTATGATCTTGCAGCTCTTGGGTGTAAATTCTCGAGTGGAGTTTATACCACTTGCGATGATGTACTTTTACATTGTTGACAAAATGAGAAATATCTTTTCAAAAATTATTAGAACAAGGAAACAAAAGCAAGCATCGCCCAGTTTTAAGCATCGTATTGCTGCAAATTCTGTTATTTGCATAGATTAATTATAGTGCCACAGAAAAGAAGACTGAATTTACTCCAGTGGCCGGCTTGGATCTTTCTATTTAAGATGAATTAGAATTTACTTCATGAAATAGACTATTTGGCTTAAATTTGATACTAGAAAATAGGCGCAGCTTTTGCTCGCTCATGTATGAAATAAACCAGCCTTTGTGGATGTTTGTAGCTATCAAAATGATCTTGTATTGGTAGGAAGGGATCGATTATTACGTGAA
The DNA here is from genome assembly GCA_015847255.1 of Hyparrhenia diplandra. Lineage (NCBI taxonomy): Eukaryota > Viridiplantae > Streptophyta > Magnoliopsida > Poales > Poaceae > Hyparrhenia > Hyparrhenia diplandra. The sequence goes on from JADLZK010012916.1 coordinate 184,792, forward strand.
CTCCAAATGGTAGAGCTCCAATGAAATGTGAGAGGCAAATGATAGGTTATTATTCATGAATACATGTGAGATAGTTTCTACAAGAGTATATATATAGCTTGGTGCAGTGTATACACATAAGGTTGGTAGCTCATGAATATATCTCTAACATAGTAATAACTTACCAAATTTTCAGTTGAAGTATATATATGAATAGAAACTATCTTAAGAAGAAAAAGGTGATGAATGTGTGACGATCCTTGGAGTCCTAAGGATCAACATTAGCATATAACTCAGGTCATACAATTAGAAGACCAAATTGATTCTGTTCTGTAATAGGTATATAAGTACAGATCAAGTTGAGATGGAAATTA